>VDFB02293244.1:35000-88438 GCA_007258455.2 Sequoia sempervirens | reverse complement strand
TATCGTCCCATTTGGGAGATCATTGATAGGAGATGGCACCACCAGCTTCACAAGCCCCTCCATGCAGCCGCTTATTTCCTAAATCCAGCATTCCAATTCCGCCTTGATTTCGAGGCGGATGATGAGGTTCTTGGTAGGCTCTACTCAGTGATAGAGCAGATGGGACCTGCTATTACTTCACAAATAGTCCACAAGATAGAGGCCTTTACTAATGCACAAGGAGACCTCTTTTCTTGTCAAATGTGCAAAGATAGTAGGGCAACATTGCAGCTAGGTAAAAATATATTTAAGGGCATAATTTTCCTCTTTTTGCATTATTATTAAATGTTGAAACTTGAAACTTATAGTTGGAAATGAGATTGATTTTTTTTCTTTTTCTCATCTCAAATAATGGTGGCATATGTTTGGTGCTAAAACACCAAACTTTCAGAGGATTTCCATTCGCATATTAAGCCAACCATGCAGTTCTTTAGGTTGTGAGCACAATTGGAGTATGTTTGAGCACATACACTCCAAGAGGTGCAAAAGACTGCCTGTGGAGAGGTTGAATGATCTCGTGTATGTTCATTACAACCTTCGTCTTAGACACAGACAGATTTTCGACCATGACTCCACCCCATTCATGCTAGAGGAGATCAATCCAGAGTTTGAGTGCATCACTGAGGCTACAAATCCTGTCTGTAGTGACGAGGACCTTGATTGGGTTGACCAGGCAGATAGAGAGGTTGAAGTTGTAGCCATGGCAAAGGAGGAGGCTAGAGCACGAGCAGACATAGGCACAACTGATGTTGGTGAGGATAGTATGGAGTCACAGGCAGAGATTATGGCTACTACATCATCCAAGACCCACCTTAGATGCATTCGTAGGAAGGATGCAGGCTCCTCTGAGCCATAGACTTCTAGTTATTGTTCTCATATTTCATATTTGTTTGGAACATTTGATGTCATGGATTTCATATTCCATGAGTTTTGTATACATTTGACTATATTTATATATCTAAGTGTGTTATTTCCTTCACCAGCTCAGCTACAATTTTCGTTTATACTTATGTGATTGATGTATACATGTGTATGTAATCAAATTAGCTTCTATTTGATGATGTTATTGTGCCTTTAAAGTTTATTTAATAAAAGGTGCATGAAACAAGTTCTAAATCCTTAAAAATCTCTAAATTTCTTGGGTTTTTCACTTTGCCAAGTTTGTGCCGAGTCTGGGCACTGAGTCCCAAGTCTCAAGTCAAGTCACCTTTGTCGAGTCCACACCGAGTCTAAGTCTCGAAACTATGGAGAGGACACATTGACTAAAGACTTAATAAACCTATGGAACATCTCACTAAAGGAAAACATACGGAAGGAAGCTCTCAACAGAGAGGTCCCTCAAGTAGCCATCTAGGACAATTTGATTATCAACCCAAAGGTGGGTCGTCTTCTCGACAAACTATCGAGATTGATAGCATGTCACTACATCATACTCAAAGATCTCCGCACTAACAAAGATAGAGAACAAAGAAGACAACAAATACTACAATGATACGAAGAATGAAAAAAATGGGAGGAAGAACGTGACACCAGTCGTAGGCGTACTCTTGGAAATTAATGCCCATACAAACAAACAAAGACAAGAATTGAATTCCAAGTGGTTAAAAATTGTCAGAAGAATGGGTGCAAAGATCCTTTAGAGTAAAAGAACAAGAGGAACAATGAAGACGATTAAGAAGAATTGCCAAAGAAACAGACCAAGACCTTGCTGACCAAGCAGGACAACTGTCCATAGAGACAACATTGGACGATGAAGAAGAAAGAAACCTTGAAAAATGAAGAACAAATAGCAAAAAATTCTTACTTTACAAAGGCCCACTTTGAGCATTTTGCAAACGAGGATCAGATTCAAAATTGCAGATTATTGTAGGCTAAATCAGCCAGGCTCCTACCTGGAATTCTCAAGTTTTGAATTGAGTTCCAACCCACATGTTCCAGCAAGCCCAAGAACTAAGAATGAATGTTTATATCAGATATATCTTGCTGCCCTGCATATGACAAGCTGATTTTGGCCTTACTCATTGACAAAGAATGTACAATCTACAGCTTATGACTGTACAAATAATTAATAAAAACTAACCTTCTTTTAGGTCAAACAAGATATTGTCATCCAAATGTTCGCACAAAATTTATTTTTTCATGTACGTTTTTCATTAAAACTCTTGACAGATGCCAAAAATAATTCTCACAATTATGCCAGAAGAATTCTTGATTACTAATATGGACCATGGGAATATTAAGTCTCTTAGCTGATAATCTTATCCAAAAGGAAATATATGGGCCTGACAGATGTGCTAACTGTTAAAGCAACCAAGAAACTATAAATCATTTCTTTCAACAATGCCCTCTTCCTAAACAACTTTGGAAGGAACAGAATCTTCGTTCAAAGAACAAAAATTCAATACTTCTAGAAGGAAATAAATAACACAATTCAGTATCAGAAAAATGCCTATATAAGTTGATTGACTCATACAATCATATCAATGTCCATACAACAGTGGTTGTTCTCCTCAGCAATCATAATAGCAAGCTGATTTTTGCTGCTATGAAGACAGTTATAAAGAAAAATTCTAGCAAATCATTTTTCACTATAAAATCCCCTGGCTACCAATCACACTCCACTTAGTTTTGACAACTCCACGCAAAAACTAGATCAAAATCAACTTTGATTGCTCCTCCAAAAAACATATCTCAAGCTAGAGAGAATCAGAGTAATATGCCATAATAAACACTGCACCATGCTTTTGCATGCTCTCAAGTGATTGGAATTTATTCAAATAATACTGCTGAAATTTAATCTTATTATCATGGGACCGCTATTGCCAACCAGATACAAATTTTCCTCATTGGTAATCTGTCATGCTCATTACGTTTGCTCAACAGTCTCCAACAGCCCCTCAGCAGGTATTCGTTGTTCCATTTGGGTTAATGCTCATGAACTCTTCAATTTGCTAAGGGGTCTCAAATAAGTTCAAGCTCAAATCCAGAGGCAGCATTATAATGAAGTTGCAGATATGTTAGTTAACCATTGTATATGGTCATCAATAAGGTCACATTTGAACATTTGGAACTCCACAGAAGTTCTTTCTAGTTGGATGTAGCATCATCTCTTCCAGGAAACAAATAAGCAATCCAAATAAATTCCAGTGTCTTCACTGTTCATGTCTTAGTTAGCATGGTGCTTCATAATAATTTTAATCTCCTTCCTATCACAGTTTTGTCAACCTAGCTTTTTCTAATGTTTTAATAAATCTCAATTAAACATTTTTTTATCCATACATTTCATTTGTTTTTATTCTGTATAACCCATTTTAATCCCCATCACAACATCTTTCTTGTCCTATTTGTTACTGCAAACTTCCATACCCATGATCCCCACCTTGTCCCTATACATTATCATATTTTTATTTATTTTTCCCTTATGTCTGCCACACCATTGCACCTGCTCTGTAATATCCAACCCCTGATAAGATATTTGCTTTCTGAATTTTGCCTATCTCTGCTTGTTTTTTTTATTTTATGTTTTCTTTTTTTCTTTTTTTTGTGTTTTTGATTGATTGCCAAGAATGCAAGGAAATAAATAATTGCAGAATTCACAAACTTAAACAAATATACTAAACTATCAAATCAGGTTTCTATTCAATGCTTGGGAAATGCACAACAATTGTACATGGAAGCTTTAATCATAAAATGCAAATCTGAAAGTGCTTTGTCCAACAAACTAAAACCACCTAGAATTGGATGCCACACTCTAACCCTCTTGAAAACCACCTCACAAATGACGTCCAGCCGATGTCCTATCCCAAAAGCCAAGAATAGAAGAAATTGCAGGTGTAAAGGCAAGGTGTTTCAGCCTTGAGCTCCCACGTGCCAGTCAAGGAGGTGTACGACCCAGTTTGGAATTGTACAGCCAGCCTCAAGACCCTCACGTGCTGATAAAGATAGGTGCAAACAGCAATAAATATGATCAGCAATGTTTTTCCTTCAATCAATTCTGATCTGCACTCAAACCCTTGAAATTCTTTGAAATAATCAACTCCAATATGCACAAATGCAGCTTCTGAATGAAGCCACTTGTAGAGCACTCCTTGGGTGATATTGCACACTTGTAGATCACTGAATCTAAGAGAATTTTCGTTCTCCAAGATTGAATTTCAGACTGAAAGCCTTGTTTCTTCTCCACAGCAAAAAGCATCAAGTTTGTAAAAGTTGAATGAATGAAATGAATGTGCTTTTTGAAACCTTTTATAGCTCCTCCCAAAAAGCCACGATTTCTCTTGGCTTTTTAATCCATTAAATATATTAAAATATTTGCTTTTGTTATTTCATGTCAAATAGCCTCATGTTGGCGTTGCTTTTTTAATTGAACTTATGATTAATAAAATCATATATTATAAGGTCATTAAACTCCATTAATGATATGCACTTATAATTTAATTATTACTAAAGTTAATACTTCAATAATAATTAATAAATCACAACTCCAACAAAATCCATTATATCGACATTAAACTGATTTTGCCAACACCACAAGGTTACCCACTGCTTTCTCTACTCATTAGAATGGCTTACTATAAATAGTAAAGTTGGACCCAAATGTCCAAGTGACTTACTAAAAATAGTGAGTGCAAACGGAGCCTGAAACACCTCAGGAAGGTAATCCCTAAATATCACCATACACTGGAGAAGAGAGCATAGGAAATTGACCCCCAAAAGTTCATTTGGAGAACCAAGAAACTCCCAAATAAGGCCCTCTAATCACCAACATTAACCTATGAGGATCCATTGACAGGCTAATCCACCAATACTCTGATACTAGCTAAAGAGGGGACATTACAGTCCGCCCTCCCCGAAATTGCTTGTCCTCAAGCAGTCTCAACTCAGGATCACTATCAATCTCTGTCTTAAGGAAGAACATAACACCACCTAGATCCCAAGGGAAAAACTGTGGTTTGTCCTTCTTGCCTCTAGATAACTCTTGATGCACCAGTCTAACCACACCAGATATTCCACGTTGGCCAAGATCAACCCTTGTATCATGTGTCTCATAAGCATGATCATTCTGTACAGGCAGCTCTGGATACCTGCAAGGTTTGCTTTCCTCATTCGGGGAAGGTGATACCTCATACCATTCATCCATCGCGAGCTTTGTGCATCAAAGTCAAATCAGGTACAAGTGGGTTGAAAGTAAAACTATAAGCACTCAGCACGATATACACATTATGAAATACCTCTAAAAGCCCTGACTATAGTCTTGATGCACAACTAGGATCCCAAACTCTGTGATCGCTGCCCAACTCCACACAAGGGTCTAAAGGGGTGCCATCATCCAGCTCAAAGAGTGGATTGTCATAAGTCAAACCAGCCTCATCCTCAAATAATGGATTAATAATAAATTGTACATTACCCTCTTGCTGATCTAAATTACCTCTCTTTGAACTTCGAAGCAATGAATGGAAACATACTCCTCCTGGAATTGATCACGCTCCTCCACCACCTGTTTGACCTTTTTCCCTTTGCCTTTACTCTTCCTCCCACTAAGGAAGATGGCACATAGACTACCCTCAGCCATTCCCCTCAATATATATTTCCTACCATCAACTGTAAATTTCATTTCCATTGAGCACAAGTTGAGGGAAAACTCTTCGATTGCATGAAGCCACTTCATGCCTAAGACAACATCCATCTCACCCATGCTGACGACATAATAATCAGCTTTGAATTCGTAATCATTCAGCAACAAGGTGAGATTAAGAATCCTCCTCATACAAGTGAGAGTGAAACCATCAACTACTCTCACCCTGAACCCCTCAAATTCTTCTGTTTGGAGTCCCCGTCTAGCAACTAATCCCTCATCAATAAAATTGTGAGTAGCACCAGTGTCAAATAAGGTGATCACACATTGACCTCCCAAGACTCCCCTAATCCTGAAAGAACCCTCTCGTCAGATGCTAGAGTATAGTTCCATAGGGGATAGCTTTGCTAAGTCTTTTCTTGACTCTATGGATGCTCTTCCTATATCATTATCCTCCGGATCAGCCCGCTGTTCTGAATTTTCAGAATCTGATTCATCCACATAATACCACTCCATTTGGTTTGCCTTGCCCAACAAAGGACACTTATGACCTTTCTTCCAAGGCCCCTTACATTTGTAGCATAATTTCTTTCTCCTTAAGTCATTCATGGTTTCATCATCAAGTTTTTGTGAGGGTTTCTTTTGCTGGTCTGCAACTTCATGATGACTCCCATCCTTTGGAGGGGTCATGGTCTTAGGTGGAAACTGTCTTTTAGGGGCAGCAAGCTCCATGCTTCATGCCTTCCTCATGGCTTCCTGTAGAGTGGGTGGGTCAAATGCCTTGATCCATCCACGTGAAGGCTCTAAAAGTCCCTCAATGAATAGAAACACTAGTCTCCTCTCTGAGATACTAGGAACCTGTTGATGCGTGTTTTATGTCATGTTGATGTGTTTTTCGTGACCGCACCAACGCAGAATAAAGTCGCTAACGGCTACCCTATTCTCTCTTGATCAAAGTATCCAGCACACTAAGATTGCGAGAGAGTTCGTGCATTCAACTCCAAGGTTCTTTCAGTGCGAATAGGCTCAGTTGGCTCGATGTGATTTGCTGGTATTTCAAGGGGACTTACGGAATTATTCAACAGCAGAGGAAGGGGTTTCCACAATTCGACAGATTTATCAGTGAAGCACAGGTTTCCTATTCTAACTAGAAAGTACTGAATTTAAAGTGGTGCAAGGTTTAGAGAGTCTAAATCTATTCTAAGGCATGGGACATGGCGATCAATCTTCACAAGCTTCAACCAAGCTCTGCTTTGCCTCACTTCGGACAGCCTCCACAGAACCGGTGCAATCTTCAAAGGAGTAGCTCAGGGTGTTCAGATCACAACTTAGCATGAAAATACCATCACAACGACGCATATAAACATACAAATCATGATCGAAGTGAAGTACATGATATTCCAGTTGACCACACAAGGCGCATTCACTATCAGTGAGCCCGCTAGTGGTATGGATAAGCAAAGCTTGCTTAGATCAAACACCACATTCCATTATTACTATCCGCTTGCATGAAATGAAAGTTACTCTACTTTAAGCCACTATTCGAATCAGAAGGATGAAGAAACCTCGCTAGCTACTCACAACAGAAGACGAAATTCACCATCAATGAAAACTCTTTTTATTGAGAGAGTGTTCACAACAATTTCTTACAAAGTTTTCAAAGGGAAAACTTTCCCTCTTCTTCAAACTATCCTATCAATCTATACTAAGCTACTTCTAATTTGTCTCTCTATTCTAACTTCTACTCTAATTCTATTGTCTCATTTCTAACTCTACTAAGGTACAAATGAGGGGGACTCCCCCTTTATATAGCTGGCCAAGTCCAACGGACGGCTCAGATTACAATCGGCTGGATGGCCCAGATTGTGCCACCTCAGCCCTAAACAAGATTTTCCCTAAAAACCACCATAATGGAGAGTGGGGCAATAAATGAGCAATTAATGGCCACCATCTTCTAGAAGATTCCTGTTTGTAGACGCGTTCACACTGTTCTCGATCTTCTTCTTGACGTTGTTTTTCAACTTCTTTGTCACTTGAGTTATACTAAGTCTCAACACTTAGTCATTTTTCGCAACTTTTCTTCCTTCGAGGTTGAAATGTCATCTTGGATTATTTTCTTCATCACTTTAAGTCATCATCGTTTGGTCTCGACGTTTCTCCTGCAAAACAAGCAAGGAGAGGAGCATTAGAACACTTCATAATATAATCTTAACTTACCTGATTTTCACGCTCTAACTTCAACTTCGCGTTCAAATTCTTCATGCCTTAGCCAAATTTTAACCTCCTCAAGGGCATACAAAGAGATGTACTGTAAGATCATCTTTTGAAGGTGTTAACTTCAACTGCATCTTCTTCAAGAAATTTATCCCACCAGCTGAAGCGTTGACAATTTCCGGCTCAAGAAGATTATCTTCATGAAGAATTTGAGCAAATTCACCTAGGGAGTTCCTTTCAAATTCATCGTCTGGAGGATTTTACCTTGAAAACACATTTTCTTCACTTTGCCTTAGAAAATTTTAAAATTTCCCTTAGGAAAACTCATCAATCCTGTGCCCATCAAAAATCTTCATCCTGAAGGCTACGGCGAAACATGGAAGACTTTAAAATCAACTTCTCATCGGAGATCTTCAATACCCAGAAGAAAATTTTCTTCAGAATTTGTCGAATTCATGGGTGTACAACGAACGGGTTCATTTAATTTTTCTTGAATTTTGAACCTTGGAAAAATAATTTTTAACAAATTTAATCCCGTTCTTCACATCTGTGGACATTTCTTGTTGCTCTGACTTGAAAATATTTTATTCACCCCGTGAAGCAGGCACTCACTGACTTTTCCACTGGCAACTTCATTCGTGCTTCTGAAAAATTTCACACTTCCAAGTCCAGGCGTGATTTTCCTAAGAAAGAAATTCTTTGTGCCTTAGAAAAAAAATTTACTCACTTAGCATTTTAAATTTATTTTTGCCTTAGAAGATTTTCTTCAACTTCAAATCATCTTCCTGTGGTGAGGAAATTTTATCAACTTCACTTGGAAAATTTTCCATTTTAAAGCACATATCACGCCTAACATGCTTTATTTTATTCACCACCCTGTATTTTATCACACTTCCATTACTTTAGGCACATATTATATATCATGAGGAACATTTTCAATGCCTAGGCAACATTTATCTTTAAATTTTACCCTCACACTCTTTATTCACCTTCTACTTCTTTAACTTGGGCGCAATATTAGACTTCATGAGGGATATTCAACTTGCCTTAGAAAAATTTTGAATCACTTCTCCACCTTACACACTTGGGCGCATATAGCATGTAGAGGAGAACAACACTTTTCCAATGCCTAGCATATTATTTTATCACTTGGCATTTTCAATGCCTAGCAACACTTTATTTCACCACCTTACCCCTGGCGTATATCACACATGGTGAAGGATAAAACACTTTGAACGCCTAGCAACACTTACCACCTCTCCACCTCACTCATCAATTTTATTTCACCACCCTTTTACCACACTTCACCCTCAAGACTTATCTTTACATGGCGCATATTCATGAGAAAGGAGAATAACCTTTTCCAACGTCCTTGCTTTGACTTGTGACTCTTGAGCTCCCTCATTTTTGTCTTTACATGCCCTCTCTTGGGCGCATTCTACCCCTTGAGAAGGATAAACATTTTGACTTTTGACTCTCCTCTAGCTTGTCTTTGACTTCTTTGCTAATCTTGGCGCATTTAGGCTAGGCAAGAGGATGAACTTATGCCTTAGAACATTTTCTTGACATGCAATTACCTTCCTTGACTTGGGTGCATTTCCTATGGTGAGGTGGATGAAAATTTGTCTTCTTCTTTGACTTCCTTGACTTTTTGTTGCATGGGCACATTTGAGAGGGAGAGGAGAATAAAGCCTTTTCCAACGCCTTCTTTGTGACCCTTCAACTTCCTTTGTTTTGTCCTCACATGCCCTCATTTGGGTGCATTTTGCTATGCTTGGAGGATGAAACTTTGTTGACTCCTTTGACCTTTTTCATTTTGGGCGCATCTGAGCATGCATGAAGGATGGGCGCATTTGGGGGGTGGTGGAGGATATTTCCATGCCTTAGAAATTTTTTCTCATCAAACTCTCAAGGTGGGCGCATTTTGATGGCTGAGGAGGATGAAACATGTTGACTTCTTTGACCTTCTTGCTGCATGGGCGCATTTTGCCATTGGAGGTGGACAATTTTTATACTTAGAAATTTTTTAGCATCTTGTGCTTGAGGGCGCATTTCACCTGTGGTGGAGGATGAACTCCTGACTTGGAAATTTTTCAAGCATGAGACCTTGCATGAGGGTGCATTTTACTCAGTGAGCAGGACGAACTTTGTACCTTAGAAATTTTTCAACTTTCACCACCTTGGATGGTCGCATTTTGCTATGTGAGGTGGATGAACATCAACACTTAGCCATTTTTTTTCAAGATCTCCAGCCGAGGTGGGTGCATTTTGAAGGTGGTGAAGGATAAAGTTCCAGACTTAGCCATTTTTCCTCGTCCTTTCCAGCTTCTCCATGCCTTACTATAAATAGTAAGTTTCTCAATTCTTGCATCTCCGAAGCTCAGATCGTTCTGAAATTTTAAACAATGCATCTTCACGACTTCATCAACCTGTTGACACTGCTATTTCGGGTTGGCCTACTATTTTTAGCCCATTTCTGAAGGTGGTTTGCTATTTATAGTAACTGCCTGCTTCTGATACCTCCACAACTCCGTTTGATTTGAAATTCGAATGACGTGCTCCTCACCACGTGACCTGCCTGTTGGCATCGGCACATGTGGTCGATTTGCTATTTTTAGCCTGTTTCCAAAATGACTTACTATAAATAGTAAGTGCTCCATTTGCCCTCAAATTTTATCAGCAGATAGCTTGAGAGATGTTGATCGCGGTGGTTTACACCGGTTTTCGAAAATTCTGACTTTTTACCCCTCTTTTTGGGTCCCGAAGCTAGAAACCCTAATTCATCTTGCATGCATATCAAATAACCTCCGTTTGTTCTCATTTTTGCTGCATTGCGATCAGCTCGTGATTCTGAAGTGCTGGGAGGCAGCTGCCGGGATGCATCTGCTAAAAATAGTAAGTTCCTAAATGAGTGACCATCTTCGTTTGCATGTCACATCACTGTGTAGCTCTCGAAAAACCCACAAGGAATATGCAGACATGCAAAGAAAACCCTGACATGCAAACCCTAAAAATAGCCTCTGAAGGTCGAACTCGAAAGTTGTCATCATGTTATATTGTCGAAGGTCTCGAAACCTGGTTGAATTCAGACATGTTGAAAAACCGCATCCAAGCTCCAAATCAAGCCTCGAAGCTAAATCATTAAAATAAAGTTGTTTGTTTCACCAAACTTTGTAATATGAGCAACTTGATGTCCTGACGCAGTAGGATCAAGCCGAAACTTCTAAGAACGTAAATGGCTTTAATGCCCTCGAATTGCATACTTACTAAAAATAGTAAGCACCCTAATTTGATGAAATTTCGCTGAGGGCTCTACTGTACATATCGACATCACTGTTAATCTCTATTTTCTAATTTATTCACCTTGTTTGACTCGAATCGACCAGAAAATACAAACCCTAATTTTCGTGACTCTACCAAATTTCACGCGATACTACTGGAGCAAATGCTGTCCTGGTATGCATAAAGAGGAAAAAGAGAGACAAACAACAAAACAAACTAAAATCAAGCTAAAAGTTCTAAATGAAACAAAATTAGGGGTCCCCATTTGCAATGGGCGATGTGAAAAGGTCACAACATGACACAACAAACATTCTAGAATAAAGTGTCAAAGACGCTCTATCCCTTCTTGAAAAACTACCTCGTATGCTAAGACTGCAAGATAGATCATACGGTAATTCCAATGTTTCAGTTAGGTGTGGATGAGCTCAGGTTGATGCGATACGTCGTAACACAAAGTGGGACTTACGCTTAGGCTTGTCTAATTCACAATGAAGGTCTAGACAATGAATTTCCTACCTGTTGACGTGGTTTTGAGACCGCACCAACACAGAATAAATTTTCCCAACGGATACCCTATCCTCTCTTGAACAAAGTATTCAGCATGCTAAGATTGCGTGTAAGATCATGCTTTCTAACCCAAGGTTCCTTGAGTGCGAATAGGCTCGGGCCATAGATGATATTAGTTGGTATGTCAAGGGGACTTTCATAATTGTTCAAACGGCTAACCAAACAAGATTATATTTTCGTGTGATTCAAATGATTTTAAGGTAGATGCAAGTTTCCTAATTTAACCGAAATGAATCAATTTAAAAAGGTGTAGGGCCTAAGAAGTTTATGTTCTATTCTTCTAAATGCAGGATATGTGGAGCTTTGTTTCAATAGACTTCAACCGGAGTTCACCTAGCCTCCGTCGGACAGCCTCAGCAAAATCGGTGCAATCTTCAAGGGAAATAGCAAAAGATGTTCAAATTATGACTTAACATGCATACACCATCACAACGACGCATATAAGCATATAAATCACAACCGAAGTTAAACTCAATATAATGTCCAGTTGACCACACAAGGCGAACTTATCATCAACAAGTCGCTAGTGGTATGGAATAAAGCGAAGCTATCTCAATAAAACACCACACACCAAAGTAAGCTACTTGCATGAATTTAAGCTACTTGGATACGAAAGGAAGAAGAAACCTTGATAGCATTTCATGACAAGATCTAATCTAATCATCAATGAAAAGATTCATTATCATAAAATTGTGTTACATTAATATTCTCCTCAAAAAGTTTTCAAAGGAAAACTTTCTCTTCTCCAAATTATGCAAAATGCTCTACAATGCTACATCATCTAGCTCTAATGCTCTTACTATTCCAATGTCTAATCTAATTCTAATCCCTAATGCCTTACAAATGAGGGGGACTCCCCCTTTATATAGCTAGCCAAGTCCCAAAAGACGGTTAGGGTTACAATCAATAGAGTGGCCAGAATCGTGCCACCTCAGCCCTAAATAATATTGCCCTAAAAACCGCCACAGAGGAGAGTGGGGTAATAAATGCGCCATAATGTCCACCATCATCCTTCTAGAAGATTCCATTTGTAGACGCGTTCACACTGTTCTCGATCTTCTTTCTTGGCATTGTTCTTTGATTTCTTCCACTTGAGGGTCTTCATCTTTGTCACTTTGAGTTATACTAAGTCTTAACACTTAGCCATTTTCTTGCAAATTTTCCTCCTTCGAGATTGAAACTCATCTTCATCGCGCTTCCACTTCAAGTCATCGTGCTCCCACTTCAAGTCACCATCGCTTGATCTCGACGTTCCTCCTGCAAAACAAGCAAGGAGAAGAGTATTAGAACACTTCATAATGTAAACTTAACTCACTTACCAGGATTTTCACACTCCAATTCTCAAGCGTTCATCGCCTCCACTAGCCAGCTTCACGTTCAAATTCTTCATGCCTTAGCCAAATTTTCAATCTATCCTATACTTCGCCGGGCGCACTTCACTCTGGTATTTTCTCCAACTCGGGCTCGAGGAAAAATGCTTTCATCAGGAACTCGATCACAAATCATCTAGACGATCATTTTCAGGTTCATCTGCCAAGGCGAATTTTTATCTTGAAAACAAATTTTATTCCTTGCCTTAGAAAATTTTCAAATTTTCCCTTAGGAAAATTCATCAACCTGGTGCCCCTTTAAAATCTTCACCCTGAAGGCCTTGACAAGCTGTGGAAGACCTCAAAATCTATTCCTCATCGATAATCTCCAATACCCAGAAGAAAATTTTCTCCAGAACGCGTCGAATCCATGGGTACCCAACGAGCGGGTTCATTTTATTTTGAACCTTAGAAAATATTCTTTCATCAAATTTATTCTTGTTCTTTGATCCCCTCTGAGAATTTTGCTCTGTCTTGAAAAAAAAAATTATCAACCTGTGCAGCTGGCATTCACCGACTTCACCCCTAGCAACTCTGCTCGTGCTTCAAGAGAATCTCCATCACCTCTCCAGACTTAAGCATTTTTCTAAGGGAGAACATTTTGTGCCTTAGAAAAATTTTAAATCATCTCTTGGGAAAATTTTGCCTTGGAAATTTTATATCCAGCTTGATCCACTTTGCCTGTGAAAATACCAACTTCACTTAGAAAATTTTATTCACAGAGATGCCTGGCACATTTTATTTTCTAGCCACCACTTCGCATTTCACTTCACACTTGAAAGGCAATATTCCAACGTCTTAGAGAAAATTTTAAAAAAAATCATCTTACATACTTCTTCACCACGCCTTAGAAAATTTTAACACCTCACATGTCTTACGAAATTTTCTAACACCTCCTCACTTTCATCACCCCTGGCGCCTATAACACACTTGAGAGAAAATCACGCCACACACATTAGAATTGAAGAGGAAAAAGAAAATCACGTCTTGAAATATTTCTAACACCCTCCACTCTAGGCGCATATGAGGCTAGGAGAGGAAATTCAAAAATCACGCCTAGGCAACACATTTTGCTATATTCTCCAACACATCATCTTAGGCGCATTT
Organism: Sequoia sempervirens; assembly: GCA_007258455.2. Lineage (NCBI taxonomy): Eukaryota > Viridiplantae > Streptophyta > Pinopsida > Cupressales > Cupressaceae > Sequoia > Sequoia sempervirens. The sequence continues at coordinate 74,284 of VDFB02293244.1, read as the reverse complement.
GAGCTTGGTGGAGGATAACGCCCTTCACCACCTTTTACTTTATTTACCACTCCCAATTACCTTTTACACCTCAACATGGGCGCATTTCAGCTTGTCAAGAGGAATGAAGACTTTCAACGCCTAAGCATGTGGCTTTTGAGCTTCCTTGTTTTTGTCCTCATATGGCCCCATTTGGGCGCATTTTACATGTAGAGAAGGATGAAGCATCTTTGACCCATGTTGACTAGCTAAAGATGGGCGCATATTGCATGATGAGGAGGACAACTTTTACCACGCCTCAGCTAATGACCTTTCAGCTTCTTATTTTTGTCCTCACATGGCAGCCTTTGGGCGCATTTCAGCCTAGCTAGAGGATAAACTTTACTTGACTTTGCTTTGACCACCTTTTAGCTGGGCGCATTTCATCATGTGTGAAGGACGAGACTCATACTTAGAAAAAATTTCAAATATCTTGCACCAACTCTTCCTTGGGCGCATTTTGGCATGGGAGGAGGATAAAACCCTTTGACCTCTTTGACTTTCTTGCTTGTTGGGTGCATTTAGGCCATGGTGGAGGATATTCGTTTGCCTTAGAAACTTTTTTCAACAACTCTTGAAGTGGGCGCATTTTGCCTTGTGTGGAGGATGAGAGTTATACTTAGAAAATTTTAAAACTTTCTCCTGAGTTCCCTTGGGCGCATTTTGCTATGCCAACAGGATAAACCTTGTTGACTTTCATTGACCACTTGTGCCTTGGGCGCATTTGGAGGTGGCAGGCAGATTTTTAATGCCTTAGAAAAAATTTCAAACATCTGAAGGCAAGCTGGGCGTATTTTCAAGGTGGTGGAAGATAAAGCTCCAGACTTAGACATTTTCTCGTCTCTGCCGGTTTCTCATGCCTTACTATAAATAGTAAGCCTCTTAATTTTGCGTCTCTGAAGCTCAGAACATCTCGAAACTTCGCACACTACATCCTCACGACCTCGTGGTCCTGTCGACACTGCCATTTTTAGCCACCCTGCTATTTTAGCCTGTTTCTGAAGGTGGTTTACTATAAATAGTAACCTCATGTTTTTGATAGCTCCCATGCTCCGATCGAATTGAAATTTTGATGAGGCGCTCCTCACCACGTGACCTTACTGCCGACACTGACACATGCAGTCAATTTACTATTTTTAGCATGTTTCCAATTTGACTTACTATAAATAGTAAGTGCTCCGATCGACTTGAAATTTCACCAGCAAATAGCCTGAAGGACGCTGATCGCGGTGGTTTACACCGGATTTCGAAGATTTTGACTTTTGATGCCTATTTTTAGGCTTCGAAGCTGGAAACCCTAATTTGCATTGCATGCGTATCAAAAGATCTCCGTTTGCCTCTGTTTCTGCGACACTGCGATCAGCTCGTGAATCTGAACTGCTGGGTGGCGGCTGCCGGGACATACCTGCTAAAAATAGCAAGTTCCTTACTGAGTGAGAATCTCCGTTTGCATGTCACACCATCGCGAAGCTCTTGAAACCCATCGTGAATCACCGACATGCAAAAGAAATCTACATGCAACCCTAAAAATAGCCTCTGGCTATCGAACTCGAAAGTGGTCGCTTCGCCTTGCATGTTACATCATCGCTAAGGTCTCGAAACCTGTGAAGGAATATCCGTGACGCGTAAAGAAAAATCGGTGATCGACTCGAAATTGCATTTGCTTCCGACCGCTAAAAATAGTAAGTTGTCCGCTGCCAGTCTTTGCACGAAAGCAACCGATGTGCTCAATGCCGTGGTGACTGCCTAACTTCAAAATGTTGACTAATTCGTTCTCAATTTCACACTTACTAAAAATAGTAAGTACCGTATCCGGATGAAAAATTTGCCCAGCCCGCCGCGATACCGACAAGAACGCAGCTCAAGTTTCGCTATTCACCTCGCTTTGACCTTGACTCCACCTCGTAAACGATGAAACCCTAATTTAGACTTGGCTGCCATGTTAAAGCCATCGACGGTAAACGCCCCTTAAAGTAGACCATCGTAAACGAGATGCATTGCAGAGAGAGAGACCAAAACCAAAAGCCAAAAGACCTAAAAAGAGCAACAATTAGGGGTCCCTATCGGGTAATGGGGCGATGTGTGAAAAGGTCACAACATACCGCTTGGGTCTGGATCACAAACCGAAGAAGGAGATAAAGGTTTAGAATTTCTAGCCTACTCCCTAAGAATTCAATAGACGGTATTGACTTGGTGGAACCAATAACCACACTTTGCTTCACCACGCTCAACGACAACTACACAAAGAGGGTGCAATCTTCAAGGGAATGTGCTTATGATTTTCGCGTCATGAATAACTACCATCAAATTGAACAATAATTATCCAAAAATAAGTTAAGCATCCACAAAATAAGCTCAGGCTAACTTTATGCATTGAATGAAAAATCATCCATTCAAAGAAAAGTGCATGAGCAAAAGTTTCACCATAAATCAATACTTATCAAATCTTGCATTCATCTAACATACATGAAATAAAATCTAAACTGTGATGAGGGATAAGAACCATGCCAACTCCAAAATAAGAGAAGTAATCACCATCAAAACAATGCATGCATTACTTATTACTTTAGCAGTTGTACACAACAATTACTTATCTTAACATGTTTTGCAACATGCTCCCATGCTTTACAAATGAGGGGGTGAGCTCAATTTATAGGCTCCCCAATTACAATTCAATGGCCAAGATTGATTTAGGATCAACGGCCAAGATTACAAATAAAACCCTAATTGGGGTTTGCTACCCCTCGACCAATGAGAAAATTACATTCGAGGACAATTGTCCTTTTTGCTAAATATGAACCAACAAATAGAAAGTTGTTGCATGTTGATTTTGAATAATTTGATTGGTTGGAAGATGACGAGGCGCCACCTCAACGTGTTGGATGCCTTCCTTGGTCACTTTGTTCGTTTTCCATGTGCTTGCCTTGGAATGTTTTCTCTGCCAATGATTCTGTCCTTTGCGCTTGTTCTTTCCTAGCTTTGATCTTTGGATCTCCTTTGAGACTTTGGCTTCTCCTCCTCACCTGTATTGGAAGTCTCGCCTTGGAGCAAGTGTCATACCTTTCGATTTCCTCTCTGAATTAAGAAATTGACTAAGTATGAAAATTTGTTTGGAACACTCTTCTTGTCATCATCTGATTCTTATTGGAAGCTTGTCCTTAATTCTTCAGGAGATGAAATCCTTCAAGAAGTTGCCCGGATTGCTTCAGTAGGTCTGGGATTGTAGATGAAACCCCCCCAAAGATGTCCAGATATTCTTTCAAGTGCCTTGAATAATGGAGGAAATTGGAACCTTCCCTGTGAAGAATTTCCATACTTAGCCAAATTTTGGCTATTAAGATTTTGGCCATTTTTGTGCTCAAATGAACTTCAGCGGATTTGTCTTCAATTTTGAATTTGGCTTGTGGAAGTTGGGAGGATTCCATCCCTAGTCTCTTCATTCTTCTTGTTTTCCTTCCAACACTTAGTCAATTTGACTTTATTCCCGTGATGGATGAAAATTTTCAATATTCTCTCTCCTAAAGTCGGACTTGCTTGATTCTTTTTCAAACTATCTCCAGTGGACTTGGTGAGCTCTTAGCCATTCCTTCCAGGAAAACTTGATGAGTTCTTTTCCATTCTCTCTCTTGGTATGGCGGACTTTCATGTCGAATTCTCCATTTCTTTCTCTTGAGGTTGAACTTCTTGTTGAATTTTCCATACTCTCTCTCTACTCATGCCGAACTTTCTGAGACCTGTTCCATTTATTTTCCATTCAAGTGTCATGGCGCACTTTCAAGGTGATTTTCTTCTGGTTATCTCTTCATGGCGGACTTTCAAGGCTTCTTGCCTTTTCATTTTTCCATAGCCTTCTAGGAATGGCGAACTTTCTGAGCCTTATTGCCATTTATCTACCTCTCTCTAGGCAATCTTCATAAACAATTTTCCAAGTATTTTTCTCTATGGTAGACTTCACAAACATTTTTCCATTCATCACGGCATGGCGGAGTTTGAAAGGAGTTTTCCAAGGCATACTAGGCTGGGCGAACTTTATCCATGTCTTGACATCTTCATTTTTTCCCTGGGCGGACTTGTCTTGTGCTTAGGCATCTTCATCCTTAGGCGGATTTAACAATAGTTTAGACGTCCTTACTTGAGCTAAGTTGGACTTTGCATGTGTCTTGCCGTTTCCTCGGCAGACTTCATATGAGCTTGGACGTTTTTCTTCAATTAAAGTTGGACTTCATGATGCTCAAGACATTTTCTTATAAAGGTTTGGACACGCTATGCTTGGGCAAAGTCGGACTTTCTCATGCTTGTGTGGTCCATCTATTGAGCAAGGTCGGACTTTGTCTTGTCTTTGCCATTTTTTCTAAGTGCCAAGGTAGGACTTTCCTCTTGTCTGGACATTCTCACCATTCCTTCTTTCCATGTTGCAAGGGCGGACTTCAAGAAGTTCTTGCCATTCTCATTTTGGCATGGCGGACTTGGAACTTCATTTCCACATGTATTTTCCTTTTACACTTAGCCAAAATTCAAATTTCATTTTCCGAGGCATCAAATACTTAGTCAATTTCATGAAATTTTCCTCCCCAAGGTAGCATTATACAGGCAAGGCACTTATACTCAGCCAAATTTTTCAAGTTTTCCCCCTCAAAGGTGTTCATACTTAGCCAATTTTTTTAATTTTCTGCCTTCTTCCAAGTTGGGCGGACTTCACCAACTACTTGCCATCTTCTTTTCCATGGCATGGCAGACTTGCCATTCTTTTTTTCCATGGCATGGCGGACTTGGAACTTCATGTCCTCATGCCATGTCTTTGTTGAGTGGGGCGGACTTTCCATTCACTTGTGCCAATTTCTTGTCTTTGATACTTAACCATTTTCTGAATTTTTACTCCTCAAGTTGCCAGTACTTAGCCAAATTTTCTGTTTTGCTTTCCTCCTCTAGGCTGGGCGGACTTGGCATAGATTTATGCCATCTCTCTTGGGCGGACATTACCCATGTCCAAGCCATTGTCTTTTAAGCTGGGCGGACTTCATACTATGTCATGCCATTTAAAACACTGTCCAAGGGCGGACTTTCAACCATTCCATGCCATGGCAAGGCGGTCTTTGCCTTAGCCCATGCCATCTTTTACTTTGCTGGGTGGACTTTGCCTAACCTTGTACCATTGCTGGGCGGACTTGCCTTCATCCATGCCATTTCATGTTGCTTGGCTGGGCGGACTTGTCAAGGTTTTGTGCCATTGTTTCTTCTTCATGGCGAACCTGGCTGAAGCTCTTGCCATTGACTTTGCTCTATTCCTTCATGCTGGTTGGACTTTCAGCCTATCTTCCATGACTCCATGAATGATTTTCTCAGATTTCTCCATGAATTTTCCAGATTTTTCACCATTTTTCTGTGATTTCTTGACTGATTTTTCCAGATTTTCAACATTTTTCTGATTTTCATCATGAATTTCACAAATTTTCAAATTGATTTTCTGAGATTTCTATTGACTTTTAAAACTTCTGAGTGGATTTTCGAAATTCAGGCACCTTCCAAATATAGAAACCCTGACAAAAATAGAAACTTTTCCCAAAATAGCAACTTTCTAAAAATAGCCCCTAAAAAATAGGAAGTCCAGAATAGGCCAAAAATGCCAAAAATAAAGTCCCTAAAAAATAGGCGGTCCGGAGGGTCAAATCCCCAAAAAGTAGATGTCAGAATTGACTGAAACGACAGTCGATCTTCGTCCCTCGGGCCTCCTAAGAACTGTGGTGATGTTTGGACGATGATTCAGGCTCAAATTTTAAACTTGGCTTGGATGACTCTTCAAAACTTTAACTCTTCATTATAAAGAAACATGGTGATAAGCAGTTGTGACGCCAAGGCAAAACTCAAAAAAGCAAAAAACAAAGGGTCCCCATTTGCAATGGGGCGATGTGTAAAAATGTCACAACAGAACTATTGGCGTAAAAACTAACACCTCTGGAGTGCAGGTTTGTACGGACAGCTATGCACACTGCGTAATGAGTGCTCTTCCAATTGGGGGGGGAAGCTCCCTCGTAGTGCTGGAATGCGTGGAAAAGAAAAGTAATCTAAGTCCTATCTTTTTGTTCTCAGCTGGAAGAGGCACAAGGTTAAGAAAACCAAGAACGTTGCAGCTAAGGATTTTCTGGTTTCGCAGATCATTACTACAACTAAGCTATCTACTTTAAATCTATCCAGTTTCTTCAAGAAAACAGAGCATGAGGAAATGGAGCAGAAATGATTATCGAACGATAAGCCGGGTACAGACTCACAACGTGAAGGCAAGGTGGCACAACTATCTGCTTGTCTGAATAGGCTTATTGGAAACAACATGTACCCAAAACAAAAAAATTTGCTTCACTAAGGCATTTTGCTTAATTGAGTCTTAATCTTGTTAAAGTGATGTCAGAAGGTCGTTTTTGGGGTTTTTAAATATGGAGTTGGTATCAGTGTCATGTTTGTCTGTTACTGAAGAGATTTAAGGAAAATGAAAATCTGAACGAAAATCATCAAAATTTTCTATCTCTGGAGGGGGGAGCATATTTTCAAATGGGTGCCCTATCTTTTAGGGGCTCAGATCCTGTTTTTAGGGTTTGTCACTTCCAGCAGGCTTTTGTCCGGCATCACGTCAGCTTCGCGATGAGCTATCAAGTTTGTCAAATGGACCTGTTTTGCTTGAGTTACGGACGATACAGCGCAAAACGAGAGGAAAATGAGAATTTGGCTAACACTGGTAAAAAGCGCAGCTTTTGAAAAAGGCGCCCATCTTTTTGAGGTGTCAAATGAAGGTTTTTGGTTAAATGCCACCCAATGATGTTTATCTCACATTAGTTCGAGCTTCGAGACGCATCCGTCAGTGGGTGAATCTGAGTTGCTGAAGTGCCTGAACCAGAGGTCAAACATAGGGTCAAATCTTAGTCAAAATATCAAGGAATGAGCAAAAGAGCAATTTTTCAAAAAGGCGCCTGAGCTTTTCAAGTCTTTAATACTTTCTTTCTGATGATAACAGATATTCGATATGTCCGTGTTACTTTCGGCTTTCCGTTCCCTGTCTCCGTCAGATCAGAAGATGTCTCAGCAGCTTGCAATCGAAGTTTTTATATTATTTTTGTTATTTCCAGAAATGGCCGAGTCCGGAGGAAAAAGAGCAACTTTTCAAAAAGGCGCCCTTGTTTTTCACCCCTCAAATGATGTTTTCTTGGGAAATGTGCCTTTGCAGCTATCGTGCAGAATGAAGTCAGCTCCGCAGTGAACCTGAGATCCAGTCCTAAAAGTTGATAAATCAGAAGTTATGAAGGATTTACTTTTCCCTTCGTACGAAATGCAAAAGTCAAATTCATACGAAATGTAGAAGTCAAAATTTGACTGTCTGAGAAAAAGCGCAGCTTTTGAAAAAGGCGCTTGGATTTTTGAGCCTTCAGATGTCAGTTTTATGACGTACAGTCTCAAGATACCTTTTGATCAGTTTTTACTCAGCTCTGCGATGCACCTGTCAGCCAACCAATCGGAGAAGTCAGTCAGCCAGTGTCAGAAGATGAACAGAGGTCCCGACAGAGGTTTAAGCCTAAATTTTCATGAAATTTGGCTAAGTCTGGAATTCGCCTTAAGAGCTCAAAGTTGGATTTTCGAAAGAGAGTTGAATGGACACCTTAACTGGAGTTCTGACTACAGTTAGACTAAACATTTTCTGGGTTGTCATCTTCAGTTCATATATTGGCATGTTGAGTGATCTTTCAGTTTGCATGTCGAGTTAACTAGTTTGCATGTCCAGTTAACTATCTTGCATGTTGAGTTAACTTGATTGCATGTCCACTTAACTGAAGATTATTCTTGAAAGTCAACTGGAGTTCACATGCATGGCGAATTTGGTTGCAATTGTGAAGTTTTTGTGAAGATGGCGCTTCATTGAGTGTCAACTGGAGTTTTGAAAAGGGACGACATAATTGATGAAGCATAAATTAGTGAAGTATGGCGCATTTACATTTGAATGTTAACTTCAGTTCTCAAAGGGTCGCCATATTTAGAATTTTATTGATTAAAGCATGATTATGTGAAGTTGGCGCATTTTGTCTTGGAATGTTCACTCAAGTTCCAAAAGGGTTGTTATTTTTAGCATAAGTGTGAAGTTGGCGCATTCACTTCTTGAAGGCCAACTGAAGTCTTGAAAGGGTCGCTATATTTGGAATATTTATTGCATGAAATATGGCGAATTTCTTATTGCCAACTTTAGTTATCAAAAGGGACGCTTTAGTTCTAATTTGTGAATCTAAAGCAAGTGTGAAGGATGGCGAACTTAATATGGATTGCTAACTAAAGTCAAATTCGCATGAAGTTGTTAACTGAAGATTGAAAAGGGAAACCCTAAAGCATGGCGATTTATTTAGCATATTTAAGTTTCAGTTAACTGAAATGAGGTCCAATCACAAGCCAAGCGCACTTCTCAAGGATTCCATACCTTATGCGAATTTCATAGATGAAAATCTATTTAACCAAGCAATGGTGTCCATTATTTCATCATCTTTAGCTTCGAAGTTCATATTCTTCTTGAGCGACCAGCAAGCTAAAGGTGCTACAGGTGTCTGAATTCAGCGTTCTTCATAGCAACGAGTTCAGATTGTTCAGAGGAAGGCGAATCTAGACTTTATTTTCACTTTGCATGCAGGTTTCATCAAGTTTCAAGGAAGAGGTTGGCGGATTTTTCAGAAGCAAACAAGCAAAACTTTCTATCTTCTGTCTTATTTCTTCTATTTCTCATCTTAGGTACTTTCTTCGCGTGTCAAAGAACTTCAGCGTATATTCAGAATCTGACCATCTGGGTTCGCATATTTCAGCATCAGCAGCAAAACCCATGTCTTAGATTTTTTCGAGAAAATTGCCCCGCATCCTTCATTCTGAAGCTGTGCTTTTTTCCGAAGTTTTCTTTGCATGTGGGCCAAAAACACATCTTTTTTAAAATCACATCATCTGGGTTTGTCCAGAATTCTGTTGTGCACAAAACCCATGTTCCAGATTTTCTCATGAAAAATTGCTCCGGGAAGCTCTATAAACCCCTACAGTTCTCGACTGAAGAATCTTTGCATGTCAAGCTAAATAACGTGTTTTCGCAATTCTGACGTTGTGGGTTGTCTTAGAATCCTTTTCTAGAAAAACCCATGTCTTAGAATTTTTGGTGAAAATTATCCTCCGACAGGCTACTTTTAGCCTCACCAGGAGCCATTTTAACTTTCCGAGAAAGTTGTCAGAAGATAGCCGTGTTCACAGTCAACGGGCAAGTTTTTCAGAAGGCGGTTCAACTAGACTGAATTCAAGACCAAATCGGTCTTAATTTAGGTTTTCATCAGAGCAGCTGACAATGAAGCATTACGCTGCAAAAGGAACAGAGATTACTCCATTTACGGAGCCGCCAAAGTCACTCAAATCCCATGCCATTGTCTTCGTGAAGATGGTACCTACGCTGATCTCGAGGCTGTGCAAACTAAGTTCCAGAAGCATGTTCGTGATATCTTGATGGAGATTTTGGATCACATTTCAGTGATTTCAGCTAGTTTCAAGAAGGTGACTGAAAATGTTAAAGAATGTACGCATACAATCAAGGAAAGTGATAGAGAATTGAAGAAGCAGATTATTATTTTTGGACAGCGTCAGAGTTCTGAAAGACAGAGTAATTGATGAGTTCTTGGTCGAAGTGTTAGACCGAGATGACATGGAGTGATCTGCCAGTTGGAACCTGTAGTTAATTTCGAGGGTTGAATCATGAGCAGCAGTTAACTCGACTTTCAGTCTTGAGTTTACTTGCTGACTTAACACATGCTTATCTCGTCCTTGGAATTATCATCACAGGAGTTAGGGTTAGGGTTTCCAGTTAACTGAAGGTAGTGTCCAGTTAACTTTGCTTTAAATAAGGCGTGCATGCTTGCACATTGTCCATTTAGGTTAAATGTATCGGTTAAGCGATGGTAGTTTTCCGATTAACTGTATAGTTTACTTCATTACGGTTTAGTAATAAATCTTGCATGCATTGCAAGCGTAGTTGACTCAAGGTGATTTTAGGGTTCCCTACACCTTGATGTATATAAATAAGAGCTTTTGCTCATTTGTAATTAACTTTTGCAGAGAGAAATATATGCTGCCTACCTTGCCCTCAATATTGCTCTTTTTGTATTTGTTCATGTGTTTTCACTATTATGATGAATTGTTATGCCACATAGGGTTTCATGCAATTATAATGGTGAATTCTTTTCTGTTTTGTGCATCTTTACCATTATGATCAATTGTTATGCCACATAGGGTTTCATGCGATTGTAATGATAAATCTGTTTTGTGAGTCTTTACTATTATGATCAATTGTTATGCCACATAGGGTTTCATGCGATTGTCATGGTAAATTCTTCCCATAGTTTAGATAAATCTGTTTTGTGCCTAATAAACTTGTTCAGATTGAGATAATAGTCGCGCCACCTTGCCTTCAAGTAGAGAATCTGTACTTGGTTATCGTGTGTTGTCGTGGACAATAAACTAATTCGGATTGAGATAATAGATGCGCCACCTTGCCTTCAAGTAGAGAATCCGTATCCAGTTTATCGTGTTGTTGTTTCCAATAAACTTGTCTAGATTGAGCTGATAGATGCCACCTTGCCTTCAAGTTGAGAATCTATACTTGTTTTTCGTCGGATAGTCAAACCTTGCTCCATTTCCTCATGCTCTGTTTTCTTGAGGAACTGGATAGATTTAAAGTAGTTAGCTTAGTTGTAGTTAATGATCTGCGAAACCAGAAAATCCTTAGCTGCAACGTTCTTGGTTTTCTTAACCTTGTGCCTCTTCCAGCTGAGAACAAAAAGATAGGACTTAGATTACTTTTCTTTTCCACGCATTCCAGCACTATGAGGGAGCTTCCCCTCCTAATTTGAAGAGCACTCATTACGCAGTGTGCATAGCTGTCCGTACAAACCTGCACTCCAGAGGTGTTAGTTTTTACGCCAACACAACAATACATGATAAACTAAGTACAGATTCTCAGCTTGAAGGCAAGGTGGCACAACTATCGGCTCAATCGGAATAAGTTTATTATTCACACACATCATACGATAACCAAGAACAGATTCTCAACTTGAAGGCAAGGTGGCACATCTATCAGCTCAATCTGAACGAATTTATTGAACACAAAACATGAAGGATAGCCAACTAGGATAATAAATTGCATTGGCGAGACACGCATACAATCTACGATCAACTAGCCACTATATCTAACTAAAGCAAGAATTCACCATCATAATTGCATGAAACCCTATGTGGCATAACAATTCATCATAATAGTAAAACGCATGAACAGATACGAATGAGCAATATTGAGGGCAAGGTAACATATATTTCTCTCGCAAAGTTATGTACAAATGAGCAAAAGTATTATAGACATCGAAAGGTGTAGGGAACCTAAATCCTCGAGTCAACTACGATCTTGCAATGCATCTGGAATGCTAAGCCTAATAAAGCAAACTATTAGTTAAGCTGGAAAACTACCACGGTTAACCGAAATATCTAATCTAAAAATGGACAACTGTGCAAGCATGCACGTCCTTATTGAAAGCATGTTAACTGGAACACTACCATCAGTTAACATAAACCCTAAATGAAACTCCAAGTAAATAAAGCTAATCTCAGAATAGATATGCATGAGATGAGACAACAAGTTAACTTGAGAAGGTAACGCCAAGTTTAACTCCTATGTTTAATGTCTATTCTGAGAGGTGGGAACTGAAGTCTACTGGTCGAGATCTCGAGCAACCAATCCCTCAACGAGATTGTTAACTGCATCAGCATCTAAAGGTTGTCACAATTCACTGTTGTTCAGCAACTTGAGCAAACTTGGCAATCTTTGCACACTCAAATTAGCATTTCACTGATTGGTAACTTTGGCAGCTCCATAACTGAAGTGATGGCTGCTACGAGGCATGCAACTATATGGATTTGAGTAACTACGCCTGTCAATCCTCTAAAAGCACTTGATACAAATCGGTCTCAACTTTTCTGATGAAGTCGTGAATTAAGACCGATTTGGTCTTGAATTCAGTCTACGTGAATTGCACTCTAAAAAACTCACCTGTTGACTATGAACACGGCTATATTCTGACAACTTTTCTAGAAAACTAAAAATAGCCCGCCGAGGCTAAAAATAGCCTATCGAAGGGCAATTTTCACGGAAAAATTTGAGATATGGGTTTTGTCCAGAAAAAGATTCTAAAACAACCCAGAACGTCAGAAATGCAAAAATCTAACCTCTACTCGACCATGCAAAGAGTTTTCAGTTTAAAAAATTAAAAACTCAAGAACGAATGTTCTGAAGTTAAAAATTCCTGAAAAATCAAACGCACGATTTTAACTCAAGGAAACTGTATGAAAATAATCCATATGTTTGAACTTGTCGAATTTGCCAATTTCAGGAACATGCGAATTGAAATCTGAGAGAAATCTGAGAATCAAGGAGGAAAAAGACGTTTTTAGTATGCTCTTCTTTAATGAAAATCGCCCTTGAATTCTTCAAATTGCTAATAAATGTGAACTTTAATCTGCAAAAAGATATGTTTGATGAAATCGCCTTTAAAAATTGATGAAGAATTCGCCTTTGCTTGAAAATTACAAATTTCTCTTGAAGTTGCGCCTTTGCTTTGAAGAAATACGAATTTTGCTTTGAAGATATGAATTTCTCTTAAGAAAAACTTTGTGAATAATAAATGAAGATGGCGCCATGTTTAAATAAGAAGAAATTTGCACCAACTTGTGAACTGCAAGATTTAAAACCCTGATTGAAATAGAAGCCTTTCAATTGGTCCCCTTTCAGTTGAACTGCTACTGCTATTGATTCAAGTTCCTGAAGTCAACGCAAATTCTGATTTCTCCATTCTTCTTGCGCACAGGAACAATATTTGACACCCAGGTGGAATGATGAATAGGAAAAATTATTTTGGAGTCCACCATCTTCTGAATTTCCGCATAAATAGTATCTTGAATTCGCGGATTATAATGTCTTTGTTTCTGCCGGAAAGGCTTAACTTCAGACTTCAGCGGAATTGTATGAGACAATTCAATGGGTGTGAAGACCTTTAAATCTTCATATGACCAGGCGAAAACATCCTTGTACTGCTTGAACAAGGCGATAAACCTCTCAGTTTCTTCAGAAGTACAACACTTGCCCAAATTCACAAACCGAGGCTTGTCTTCAATACCTATGTTGACTTGACTATATTCTGATGAAGTATTCACCCCTGACCTTTTTTGATCTTGGATGTAACGATCATGCCTGTCAAAAATATCCTCTAAGGATACAAAACCTTTAGGAATCTGATTTCCTTTCAACTATATGATTCCAGATTCTATAACCTCAAATTCTTCAGCAATTGACTCTTTGTGAGGAGTTGAGCTCCCTTCAAAGAACAATTCTTTGTAGTTGTCTCCCATGACGAGAAATTCCTTGATATCTTCATCATCACTGAAAACTTGCCAGTTGTCTGAATTATCAGGAACAGCTGGTCTATAAATAAGCTCAATAGCAAATGAGTTCTGACGAAAGTCAGAGTTAGGCATAAAAAGAGCGGCTGAAACTGCAAGCGCATCAGCTTTGCTATTGTTCATTCTTGAAATGTATTTGATATTAAATGCATCGAACCAGTCGATTGCATTCCATACCCTCTGCCTGTAGTTTTGGAGACGATTCTTTCTAACATGAAACTGCTCTCTGACCTGCTTTACGATCAGCTCTGCATCTCCTTCAACTTGAAGCAGCTTGATCCCCATATCCTTTGCGTTTTTGAGACCTAACAAAAGTGCCTCATATTCTGCAGTATTATTAGTGCAATCGAATTGCAACCTATATGCAAAAGGATATAAACGACCTTCGGGAGAGATAATCACTACTCCCACTCCGGAACCTGAAGTCGAACAACTGCCATCAAACTGCATCGTCCACATCTCTGATTCTTCATCTGACAATTCGGTGGAAAGTGCAAAATTTTGACAATCATCTGTCACTTCAGACACCATAGCATATGTGCCTGGACCCATGTCTTGATATAACACTTGAGCATGTGGGTCCTAGGACTTCACCACTCTAAACTTTGATTTGGTTTCCAGCTCTAACTTGAAAGTACCTTTCTTTAATGGGATTGTCGCGAACAACCAATCCATTTGTATTTCTCCTACAAGATCCTTGCAAAAACTTCTACTAAGCAACATCCCGTAACTGGTAGGAATATCAGCTACTAGGATGGTCATCATGATCTTTTTCTCCGGACACGATGCTAGCCTCACTTGCGCATCTTTGAGTTGACCAACTAACGGCACCGGTTTGGACTCAAGTGAATAACATTTTTCCTGAGTTGGGGTGCACAAAAGTCCCAACGCGTTCATAATCTGTAAGGGCATAACGTTGTCCGAAGCTCCACTGTTAATTATGCAATTGCTCAGCTTAAAACCTCCTATATATAAAGATATATAGAATGGCCTCGGCTTCTCTTCTGCAGGAACTGAGGTTTGAAGCAATGTCGGCTAAACGACATTCTTCTTCTTAAGAACATTCAAGATCCTATCCAGCTGCTCTGGATGATCTTGTAAATACTCCAGCTGAGATAATTGTACCTTTGTCTTCATCATGGAAGACACGATGTCAAAGCTTGCTGAAGACATATCTAAAGCCGCTGGCAAGATATTCTCTTGTGAAGGTTTCTGATTGGAAGTAGAAGCTACTTCCTTTGCTTTTGTATTCAAATTCCGCTTTTCCTCTTCCTCCTTCTGTGCTTTGAAATGTTGAGCACGTGTGAACACAGGTGAGGTGATATTCTCGTGATTCACTGCAAGAGAAAAACGACGGGATTCTTCTTCTTCAATAACGGGTTCTCGATCAAAATATCCCGTTGCAGAGTTGCCATCAAACTCGTCTGTCTGTGAAGAGACGATGTTTGAACTGGAAGGTATGAAGTCTGAACTAGGAGCGGAATCGGCAAATCCCATGAGCTGATTCATTCTTTGATTTTCCGGACAAGTAGCCCCGGTGTGCTCTGCTGAATCATGGAATGTGCAAAAGACCGTAGCCTTTTCAGCTTCATTATTTTGTCTTGGTTCTCCTTGCGGAAACTTTGACTTGAAATTATTGTACGGCTGAAAGTTATTCCTTCTCGGCTGATATGTTGGTTGTGATTGAAAAGGTGGTGGGGGGCAAGGCTGGTTGCCCTTGAGATGGTGACTGTTGTTTCAGTATTGTCACCTCATTTGCTACCTTCTGTAGCAATGGATCAGCCGACGCTTGTACGAGCGGCCTGATCGAATCATCTTTCATCTTGCCAGTTGTAATCATGTTGTCTTCAAGCTTGATTGCTTCCTCCTGAAGGTGTTGTAGATTATCTTCTTCGCTTATCTTCAAGAAAAAGGCAATTTCTGACGGCAATGCGTTGATGAAAGAACTCATCAAAATCTCATCAGACGGATTCAAGGTGTGAGAAAGACGTGTAACAAGGCGATTAAACCTTGCCACGAATTCTCTCATCGGTTCATGCTTCTCCATCTTTGAATTTGAGAGTTGTGCAAATAATCTATGATTGTCCTCGGCAGGCTTGAATCTTGCCAAGAACTTCTCGCTCATGACGGCCCAACTGGTGATTATTCTTGGCTCAAGATTATTGAACCAATCTGCTGCGTTGTTCTCAAGAGTCTCCACGAAAAGACGAACTGCGATGTCTTCATGCACAACATACAAAACGGAACAAGCCGCCGTGAATGTTGATAGATGTTCATCTGGATGTTTGGAACCATCGCCATGAAATCTCAGGAAAAACTTGCGTGATCCCTTGGGCAATTCATGATGTCCTGGTAGAGCCAACGGTCCAATATTGTTGCCCCAAGGCAAGGGGGTTGGACGTCTTGCGTTTCTTCCATTACAACCGTTGTGATCATCACCATTATTGTTGTTAATAATATGATCACCCATCTCTGTAATTGGAGTGGAAGATTCTTCTTCAAAAATTTCTGATTCAGTAAACTGATCAGGAGCTTCTTCAAAAACAGGATCTGGCTATGTAGGAGGATTTCCTCTCCCTCTAATGTAAACTCGGTACGCCAGGATGCTTAATTCCACGCGGGAGGTGGCAAAACTGGTCTACCTACTGCAAGATCTGCTTTTTCTTCTTCTTTATCCAGAGTTGTAGCCGCGTTTCTCCACTGAGTGGTAGATGTATGATTTTCAAAGATAAATGTGCGCAAGCTACTGATAATATCTGACTGTTCTGCTTCGATGAAGACTAAATTCGGCTGTATAACAGGCGGACTTAGTGCTGGTTGCAATACTGGAGCAGTAGGACGCCAGATAGTCATAACTGTGACATGAAGTTTTCGAGGCCTCGTGCCCCACGGTGGGCGCCAGAAAACTGTTGGTGTAACAACTAGCACCTCTGGAGTAAGAGTTGGTACGGACAGCTATGCACACTACGCAATGAGTGCTCTTCAAATTAGGAGGGGAAGCTCCCTCATTGTGCTTGACAAAAATACTTGCAAAGGGAAATAAACTAAACTAATTCCTGTCTTTTTGTTTCAGCTGTAGAGGTACAAGGCTTTCTCGAAAACTAATACGTTGCAGCTGAGTTTTTCTGGTTTTGCAGATCTACTAACTACAACTAAACTTAATAACTTAAATTCTATCTAGTTTCCTCAAGAAAACAGAGCATGAGGAAACGGAGCAAGGTTTTGACTATCAGACGATAAACGGGCTCAGATTCTCTACTTGAAGGCAAGGTGGCGCAACTATTATCTCAATCTGAACAAGTTTATTAGGCACAAAATAGATTTAAGAATTTACCATGATAATCTCCTGAAACCCTATGTGGCATAACGCTTGATCATAATAGTAAAGACTTCACAAAACAGATTTATCATCACAATCTTATGAAACCCTATGTGGCATAACACTTGATCATAACGGTAAAAGTTCACAAAACAGATTTATCATCACAATTGCATGAAACCCTATGTGGCATAACAATTGATCGTAATGGTAAAGATGCACAAAACAGATTTATCTAAACTATGGAAAGAATCCACCATTACAATTGCATGAAACCCTATGTGGCATAACAATTAATCGTAATAGCGAAAACATGAACAAATACCAAAAGAGCAATATTGAGGGCAAGGTAGGTGCAGCATATATTTCTCTCTCAAGCAAAAGTTATTTACAAATGAGCAAAAACTCTTATTTATATACATCAAGGTGTAGGGAACCCTAAAATCACCTTGAGTCATCTACAGTATTGCAATGCATGCAAGATTCGCTGCCAAACCCTAACGAAGTAAATTATACAGTTAATTGGAAAGCTACCATCAGTTAACCGAAACATCTAATCTAAAAATGGACTATTGTGCGAGCATGCACGTCCTTATTGAAAGCAAGTTAACTGGAAGACTATCATCAGTTAACGAAAAACCCTAAAAGAAACTCCAAGTGTGTAAAGCTGATCTCAGAATAGATATGCATGTGATGACAACATCAAGTTAACTTGAAAGGGTAACGCCAAGTTAACTCCTGTGTGTAATGTCTATCCTGAGAAGTGGAAACTGAAGTCTACTGGTCGTAATCTCGAGCAATCAATCCCTCAACGAGATTGTTAACTGTATCACTATCTGGAGCTACGAGACTCTGTCGAAGAATGCTATGTCGATGCAGCATATCCTCACCAGCTGTGATCTGAGACTGAAGTTCACCTCTGCTCCTCATTGCCTCGTCGAACAATGCTGACATGACTGTAAGCTGAGTAACCTTACAGCCAATGGTCTCCCCACTGAAAATGGTATGAATGAGTGCCTGAAGCTCTGACTCAACATCGGTAAGCTCAACATAGGCACCACCCTCGATCTGATACTGGCATGGTAAGAGAGATACTAGAGTCCTCACAAACCGGAGTGCACTAGTTACGTGTTCTCTACTCTCAGCCAACTCTGATGCCAAAGTCTCTTCTATCTTTTCCCTGAAAACCAATTGTGTCTTCCAAGAGTAGATAGCTTCTCTGTCCTCTGCATCTGTGACTGCATCATACGCCACACTCAGGTGAGCAATCATAATCTCATCCTGGGGTTTGTTAATAGCCATATCCCGTTCCTCATCTTGAAGACGAAGACGGAGCTCTCGTGCATTGCACCGCAACTGATATAACTCTGTGAGCATAGCACAGCCTCTAGCAACGAACAACTCCTCCCATTCATCCAAACGCTTGCCATATGCAACTAAGTGATTAAGTTGACTTTGCTCTGCTGAAGGCTCAAGCATTGGCGGGAGTGTATTAATGGCATCGGGTCTATGTACAAGGCTAAAAATGTACTGACGAAGCTGTCTGATTTCAGCCTTGAGGGCTGCCTTATCTTCTCCGTCCTTCAGTATTCTATCCCTGGCACTGTCTGTAGCAACTTGTAGTAGATCAACCTGGGTCTAGCGTGTGCTACGACCAAGGTTAACTGTGATAACCTCAAAATCCTGAGATTCCAATTCAGCCAAGCTCTTCCCCTGTGGAGGTACAGCAGTCTCGACGACAATCTCCATGTCAGTGTTCCTCTCTACATGGACCATGTTCTTGACCCTCTTATCTGGCACATCCTGGTATATCTCATCAAAATTGGAATGATTAAGGACATAGGATGGCTGCCTCCTCTTCCTTCCTAGCTGAGCTTCAATCCAAGATTGGTCTCGGCTAATGCTACTAGAAGGGTCTGCACTAGCAACAGGAGGTACTGACGAGAGTGAATGTGTAGAAGACTCACTGCGAGGTGGAGAGTCTAAATCCAATTCAATGAGAATTGGGGTTGGTGACTGCTCTGAAACGGGTGTAGGAACTTGAGGCTGAACCTCAGGCATTGGCGGGCTCTGAACTGGCCTCTGAATTGGCTCTGTAACCGGCTGTCTGTCAGGCTCTGTGTGTGCAACAGTGGCAAGCGCCTTGCCCTTTGAATTATTTCGCGCTTGACCTTTCTTGGGAGGATTACTCCTCTTCTTTTGTTTAGGTTTTGACGAGGAAGGTAGCAAAAGATTCACCACTACTGGCGGCTCTGCTCTGGGAACACTTACCCTCCTTGTCTTCTTGCTGTCGAGGTAAAGTATACTGTTCTGGATAACTCTACTTCACCTCTCTTTGACCGTTGCGTATTCCTTGGCATACCAATCAACTGCTGGCAACGGTTGTGTATCAACCTGCTCTCTGAAAAATTGAGGAAGAACCTCTCCCTCATCATCTGATAAACCTCCCACATCTTCTGACAAGAAAACAGAAATCTGTGAGAGAGAGAAGCGGTCGTAACTACGTCTGCGAACCTCGAAGTCATCTGCGCAATTTGCCCAGTAATCCTCCATAGAAGGCTCGTGATATGTACCTCCAGCAAGGTGAGTTGTGTAATGACCTGAAAGATCATAGGCACGTGTGAAATATGCTAACCAATTTTTTCGATAATTTTAACACAACATAACCAGCAATAGTTGATTGGATTAGCGTTAGCATCAAACTGAAAAACTGAACTTGAATTGAAGAACTACTCCACGTCAAGAATGTGCACTCAAGATCCCACTGAGGGCGAGGTGCTAACATATGACGGAGTGTTAAAGATTGAAATTATGAAATGATAGGCGGATAACCAGCCATGAGAAACAGTTCCACACTACCACCAAACAGTGGGGGGAAAAGATTACAATAAAAACAATTCATCCGCTGCGGCGGGCATCCACAGAGCTGTGGGGATTCACCACTATGAGTGGGTATAAGATATTACAATCAATTTAACCACACTGGCGGTAAACCATCCAGGGGACTTATGTGAGAAGATACAGAAAGAAATTGCAGCAATTAAAACTGGAACAGTACTACTGTTTACAGTTTGTACAAATGAGAAATAAGCTGCAAATTACATAGGAAATACAATAATCTTCAAACACAAGATTAATAGATGTTTTTCAATGATTGTTTAACTCTCTAACAGCTGATAATGAATCAGAAATCAGAACTTCTACAATCTGATACAAAAACTGTAAACTGGAAATATCAATCTGCAACTATGAGAATCAATGAAATGTTCATAACTCACTCAATTCTCCTCCGAATGACGTGAAATAAGTTGCAAATACTCCCTAGAAGTCTGGCGCCCAAGATGCAATCCAGAAACAGCCACCAAAGTCTCCAGATTATTTGGCACGAATTCCAATGCACCTCTAGATGGTACGGCCTTCACCAAAAATCGATTTTGCAAGTAAAAATTAAATACTTGGAATTAAATTCCAATACTTTGTGGAAAGTGGCGCCTTCAGTCAACAAATGGATGGCCAAAGTACCCAGAACAAAATAAAATTCACTCCAAAAGATATGAACAAAACTCAGCTTCAGCTGTAGCAAAAACCAGGAACTCAAACTGTGAAAATACTCCAAAATTCATTAATCTTTGATGCTCAATCTGCTAGTCTGATGTTGAGAAGCAGCAATGTAGCCAACTAGGTGTTATATTGCAAACACGAAATTGGATGAAAGGCTAGGAGGTAGACATCCTCGAAGCAATATGTCAATTGTCATTTCGACAGCATAACTTTAGCATAATTTTCATGGATGAAATGTTGGAGCAAAAGCCTTCAATAAATAAGAACTCACCAAAACTCTTCAATTGCCTGAGAAGCAGCTCAAAAGACACAAGAGACCTTTCCAATTCCCAAAGACCAGTCAACTTCTCAAGTGGCGTCCCAAAAGCCTCCAAGAAATTCACTTTATTCAATAATATAAAAGTGGCGTCCACTTTTGCTCAAGGAATAAAGTTCTTAATAAAATTAATAAAGCTCTTAATGAAGGCGTACCCTTCATGGCCCCACTTTAAAAACAACTTAAGTCATCTCCTTAGGCCAAGGGGGGTGTCAACAGTGAATTAAAACATAATGCCTTCAATTAAATATTTTTCACCAATTAAAGTTTTCTGAAGACCAAACCATAATAACAATAACTACTCCAACTGCAAAGGATTAAGAATAGACAACTGCAACTGCCACAACAAGCATTTACTATAAATAGTAAATAACATAAAATGCCACAAAACTCCAAGCCATGAAACCCTAATTTCACCTCATTCCAGTCTACGGGTTCCGGAATAGACCGATGAAATGCAATGCTGATCACTGATGAGAAGGGGACATTACAACGTGCTTCAACAAGATACTTAAGATCATATTTCTCAAGCTCTTGCCCTGCAATCTTGGCATCAATTGCCGACTTGCACCAATACATTCCAAACTGAAAAGGAAAGTTGAGAGATGGTCTGTGCCTGCGGCGTAGAAGACGATGAACATCATGCATCTGTCTGAGGAACTCCTGAAAGATTGTCTTATCCGAAGGATAACGTGGAAGCATAGCTGGATTTCCTGTAAAGCCGTACACTCGGATGTAGGTGTATGTTGGGAACTGAATAAACCAATCTGCCCATCCATCCATCGCTGCCCTAGCTGCCGAGATCGGCGTGCAACTCCGATTGGTTTCGTGAACCGGCAGAAATGGCCCGTTCATTTCACAGTGAACTCAAGGCAGTCATATCTTGATAAACTTTAGAACCGCTGAGAATGCCGCCCGCGGTGTTTAGCCCACCGAGGCCCGACCGATGGCGATCAAATTACCACGAAATATGAGCACATATGGAAACTCGCGAGCAACCATGGTGGTTGCTGTGGAGATATGCGATGAAGGATGCCCAGTCATAATGTTCCTGCCCAGAAATGATGCGACCAATAATGTAATACATCCAAGGTTGGAAAACATTTGCATGTGCTTGACCTGAGACACGATTTAGGAGTGTGATTAGAATCGCGTACTCATCCTTGTATTCACCACGACCCACATTGTTTGGCAATTTGTTCTTAGCTTGTTTTAACCATCTTTCTGCCATCTTCTTCTGACATTTGTCCACATCAGCATCAAATGCCTACGCACACTGCTCCATAGAAATAACTAGGCTATTCTAGTGTTAAGGAATACCAAAACTCCTTTCGATGTCTAGAGGCTTGAGACTGCAAATAACCCGTACGTCAACTGACACTATCTCACGAGTAGTAGAATTGTAATGCTTAATACAAGACATCACGAATTCAACACAGTGAATGGAGATAGGTATGGAAGCGGCCTCTAATAAACCAGACTACTCAATATTTTGAATGATTGAACTTCTGATCTTGACCGGATCTAGCATTGCCTCTGGCAATACTTTGTGAAGGTCTGTCTCAACCAACCTGAGAAAATCATGAGTAAGGACTGTTTTGGTCCTGTATTCGAGCTGAGTGAACTGCATTCTGAAAAATTAGCCTGTTGACTATGAACTTGACTATGTTCTGACAAGATTTCTGGAGCTAAAAAATAGCCTGCGAGAGTTAAAAATAGCCTTTCGAAGAATTATTTTCAGCGAAAAATCTGAAATATGGGTTTTGTCCAGAAAAGGATTCTAAGACAACCCAGAATGTCAATTTTGCGAAAATTCAACTTTTGCTTGATTGTACAGAGACTTTTCACTTGAGAAAATTAGTAACTCAAGAACAACTGTTCTGACGTTAAAAATTCGTGAAAAATCAAACACACAATTTCAACTCGAGGAAATTATATGAGAATGATCCAGATATAGAGACTTGTAGAATTCGCCAATTTCAGGAACATGCAAATTGTATTTTGTGAGAAATTTGAGATTAAAGGATGAAAAAGACGTTTTTATATATTCTTCTTCTGTGAAAATCGCCTTAGATTTCTTCAAATTGCTAACAATTGTGAATCTTAATCTATAAAAAGATTAGTTAGGTAAAATCGCCTCTGGAAATTGATAGAGAATTTGCCTTCGAACTGAAAGAATTCGCCTTTAATTGAAAACCACGAATTTATCCTCTTGAAATTTGCGCCTTTGTTCTGAAGAAATTCGAATTTCATTTGAAGAAATACGAATTTATCTTGATATTGAGAATTCGCCTTTTGCTCTCTGAAGGAATTTGCGAATTGATATTGAAAACTGAAATATTCCGAGCCAATTTTTTTCGTTTTTCAATTAACAGATTACAAAGCAGTGCACCCGTTAAGGTTAGAGGAGAAAACCAAAACGTGCAAGAAAGCAACTCTAACCAGAATGGCGCCGATGATGGCGAG
This sequence comes from Sequoia sempervirens, assembly GCA_007258455.2. NCBI lineage: Eukaryota > Viridiplantae > Streptophyta > Pinopsida > Cupressales > Cupressaceae > Sequoia > Sequoia sempervirens. The sequence goes on along the minus strand of VDFB02293244.1, from coordinate 51,107 downwards.
CATTGGTCAGAGGGTCTTCTATTCTAAATGCAGAAAAGAACTCAACGTCAAGTATGTGCTACCCAATCCAATGCGGAGTGAGGGGCGACCATATGACGGAGTGATTGCAGAATTAAATGCTGAAACTGGAAATACTCGACACCCAGAATGTGCTTGCTGTCCCAAGATGGGAGAGTAGCTACCATAGGGCGGAGCTATAACTATTACAATAACTTAATTGAAATTGAAAGTTACAACCAGATTTGAACAAGACAGAATGACTGCCAGTACTACTGTCAGTTTTACAAACAAGAAGCATTCGCCTGTCAATATCTCATGAGATTAACGGATCAGCATTACATCATTGAGAACCACTCTTATCTTGGATAGTGATATCAAAACCACAATGCTTTCAAGGATCAAATACTGATTTCTATTTCTGTTACAAATCTGCTCATTAAAAATGCATAAACAGCAGTCTCTAGAACTACTCAAATGCTCATAACTTCCACTTATGACTTCCTATTGACTTGAAATGACATGCAATATACTTCAATGATTTAGGCGACCAACTTAAGACTCTACGACTGATCACAAAGCTTCAGATTTATTTTTCACGAATTCCAAAGCATAAACAAGAGGTACGGCCCAGCTGAGTAATTCGACTTAGCTTTAAAAATTAAATACAACACAATAAAATCTGAGATTTGGGACAAAGAATCGCCTCTCCTAAACAATGATATAAATGCAATACCCATAATGCCTTTTTTTGTATTTTTTGACTTACAATGAAAAACGTAGATCTGCTGTATTAAATGATGCTAAATGGCTGAAACACTAATATGCTAAAACAGATTTAACAATGCAAAATTGAACACAAGACATATGAACTAAAATGCACTCACAAATAGACTGAATTCACCACTAGATGTTGTCTTGCAAACACGAAGTGATGCCCAAGCTAGGAGGCCTTCATTCCTCGAAGCAGTCCCAGAGCCAATCCGGCAGCATAACAGTATAGTCGACCAAAGATCCAGAAATGATGCACAAGACTCTTTTTTATAAGTTTCGTTTGACTTCACGAAACCCTAAAATCTGCTTTTAGGTCAAAACCCCTAATCTCCTCAAGAAGGCGTACTTTCTCTTCAAGGCTTAAGATTTGACATTTTAATTAAATATCAACTTTGAAACATGCGCCCCTCATAACCTTGCTTTGACTTAGGAAATAATTAAAATCATCTCTTAATGAGGGCGCCACCCTTAAAGACCCACTTTTTTAAAAACAACATTAAGTCATTAAGTCTAAGCCAAGGGGTCAACGTTAAAATATAACATTTAAACGTGACCTTTTTTAATTAAATGACTTAACTTATCCTTCTGAATGTGCCCTGAAGCCAAAACTGAGCAAGACATCTGTTGTGAAGCGAGGAAGTCCAGCGAGTTGAACTCAAATTTGGAAAATTTGCCAAAAATAGAAATTTACTAAAGCCGTAGAATTCGAAGTGCTCTAAATGCCGAGATAGTCATACCCTTTGCCGAGCTCGAGAAAACCGGAAAGAATCATGCGTGGATCCTCCATCTAGAAGACGGCCTCCTCAAAAATGGAAGCCCTAATTTTTACCTTAGAGCTAGCCTTGGTTTTCGAGGAGAAAAGGCCAGCGGTCACGCATGAATGATCGAGGTTTGAGAAGGGACATTCTGATCCGCTCCCAAGATTGTTTGTCCTCAAAGCAATGCAAACTAGAGATCTTTGCAATATCTCATCACTTTCCCAAGTTGCATCCTCCATAGGCAGGTTCTTCCACTTTACCAAACATTCTCTGATAGTTCTATTCCTCAAAGAACGTTCTCTGACAGCTAGTATCTCCTCTGGAACTAGAACCAACTGTCCGTCTTCATCCAACGGTGGCAACTGTGAAGAAGCAATCACATTGTGTCGAAGTGCCTTCTTGAGGCGAGACACGTGGAAGACGTTATGCACTCTGCTATCTGAAGGTAGCTCTAATTCATAAGCTACTGCCTCAACTTTTCTGATGACCCTAAATGGCCCATAGAAGCGAGGTTTGAGCTTCTCAGCTCCACTCTTCTTGAGAGTAGACTGTCTATAAGGTTGTAAACGAAGATAGACCATATCCCCAACCTCAAACGAACGCTCAACACGCCTCTGATCAGCATACAACTTCTGTTGATTTTGTGCAATTTGCAAATTATCCTTCAACGATCTCATTATGTCTTGACTATGCTGCAACAAATCCTTGGCTAAAGGTGCTTTGCTGTCACCAAACACCAAATCTGCAAAACTGGGTGCTTCATATCCATAAAGTGCCAAGAAAGGGGACATCTTGATTGACATATGAAAAGTAGAGTTGTAGCAGTACTCGCCTATATGCAGCCACTTGACCCAAGCTTTCTGCTGTTCTGACACATAATTTCTCAAGTAGCCTTCCAACCACTTGTTCACCACTTCTGTTTGCCCATCAGTTTGGGGGTGATAACTCGTGCTTGGAGTGAGCACAGTACCACTCATTCTGAAAACTTCCTGCCAAAAGGTACTTAGGAACTTGTTGTCCCTATCACTTACAATATTCTTTGGCAACCCATGCAGCCTAAACACTTCTCGAAAGAACAAATCTGCAACTTGGGCTGCAGAAAAAGTGCTGGTAATGGCAAAGAAATGAGCAAATTTGGTTAATCTGTCAACTACCACGTAAATACAATCCTTCCCTTGGGCCTTGGGCAACCCAGTGATGAAATCCATCGAAATGCTTTCCCATTTTTGATTGGGAATTGGAAGTGGTTGCAGCAAACCGGCTAGTAATGTATGCTCATTTTTATTCGCTTGACAAACAGGACACTCCTGAATGTAGCGTTGAACCTCTCTCTTCAAACCTTTCCAAGAAAACCTTTCTCGGATCTGCCTATAGGTCTTGAAAAATCCTTGGTGACCAGCAACTGGAATGTCATGAAAATTCAAAAGAATCTTCTTCTTGAGCTTAGAATCAGCCACCAGAAAGATTCTTCCCTTATAATGGATCAATCCCTCAACCACCTGGTACCTTTCATCATGGATAGTACCTTCCAGAATGCTGGTTGCGAACTGATTTTTTTCATAATCAGCAAGCAACATGTCTCTCCAATCTGTAGTAAGCTCACACAATGAGCTAAGATGAGGCCTTCTGGAGAGAGCATCGGCCACGACATTATTTTTCCCTTTGACATATTCAATGTCAAAGTCGTAAGCTTGAAGCTTACTCACCCATTTCTGTTGCCTCTCATTTAGATCCTTCTGGTGCATAAAATGCTTGAGGCTATTGTGGTCAGTCTTAACCACGAATTTGTTCCCCACCAAGTACTGCCGGAACTTGGCTAATGCATGCATAATGGCAAGCATTTCTTTGTCATAAATTGAATATGATCTTTCCACACCCCTTAATTTTCTGCTCTCAAACACGATAGGGTGTTTGTCCTGCATTAGGACAGCCCCAACTCCTTCACCTGATGCATCACACTACAGCTTGAATGGCTTGGAGAAATCCGGAATAGCCAAAACCGGACAGGAACTCATGATCCTTTTGAATTTGTCAAAAACAATTTGAGCCTTTTCTGACCAAACAAAGGCTCCCTTTTTGGTGAGATCAGTAAGGGGAGCAGCATTCTGTGAATACCCCTTAACGAACCTCCGATAGAAACCACAAAGACCCAGAAAACCTTTCAACTGAGTCAAATTTTCAGGTGGTGGCCAATCAACCACTGCTTTGATCTTTTCCGGATCCACCTTCACTCCCTCAGCACTGATGATGTGGCCAAGGTACAATAACTCCTCCATTCCAAATTCACATTTGGAAGCTTTTGCGAACAGACTCTCAGACTCCAGAATACTAAGCACTTCCTCCAAGTGCTTGAGATGATCTCCCCAAGTCTTGCTGTAAATCAGAATATCATCAAAAAAGATCAACACAAACCGCCTTAACTGATTCTGAAACACATGGTTCATGCAAGACTGAAAGGTGGCCGGTGCGTTAGTCAACCCAAAAGGCATGACTAAGAATTCGAAATGGCCATAGTGACATCTGAACGCTGTCTTCTCCACGTCAGATCCCCTCATCTGAATCTGATGGTAACCCGATCTCAAGTCGATCTTCGAGAAGAACTTGGCCCCATGTAGCTCATCAATGAGCTCATCTATCCTGGGAATGGGGTATCTATTTTTGATGGTGCTTTGGTTCAAAGCACGATAGTCCACGCACATGCGCATGGTACCATCCTTCTTCTTCACAAGAACCACTGCAGATGCAAAAGGGCTCTTGCTTGGGCGTATGAAACCCATCTCCAAAAGTTCCCGAATATTCTTCTCGATTCATCCTTTTGCCTCTTCGGATACCGATATGGAGTTGTGATCACCGGTTTAGCTCCTTCCTTGAGCTCGATGATGTGTTCTGAACCCCGTTCAGGTGGTGGTCCAGGAGGCAAATCTGCAAAGACTTTGCTCTTCTTCGTGAGTAGTGACTGGATATCAGGAGGTTGGTCACGTTTAGTCTCAACAGGACTAGCAGGAAGTATCATGCATTCGGCAACCCACTCAGCTTGATCGTGACGGATCAGCTTTGCCATTCTTTTGAATGACACTACTCGAGGACCCCCATTGGACATGCCTCTCAAAACTATCCTCTTCCCATCCGATTGGAACTTCAACTCCATAGTCTGCAGATTCAAAGAGATCTCTCCAAGAGATCGCAGCCATTGGATGCCTAGAACGGCATCAGTATCCCCAATGTGAACTACATAGAAGTCATCCTTGACTTCGTAGTTGCCCAACTGCATGGTCATGTTAGATATTTTCTTGGTGCAAGAAATATGGAAACCATCGGCAACCATGACCTTGAATCCTTCGAACTCCTCTGTTTGCAGCCCCTTCTTGGCTACCACAACTTCATCAATGAAGTTATGAGTTGCTCCAGTATCGATCAAAGCAACGATTCGCTGCCCTTTGATCATCCCACGAACCTTGAATGATTCGTTTCTTTGAAAACTAGAAAGTTGAGCTAAAACTCCACCACTTTCCTTCTCATCTCCGGATTCTTCTGGAGCTCTATCTTCTTCATTTTCTTCAAAATCAGATTGCTGGTCGGAAAAATCAGAACTACTTTCCCCAGCAGAATAGTACTCAATCTGATTGAACTTAACCCCTTTAGGACAAACATGGTCTTGAGACCATTTTTCCTGACACCGGAAACACAACCCTTTTCTTCTGAGTTCATTCAGGGTTTCTTGATCCAACCTGGTGACATGGGGATTGCGATTCTTGAACTCCTTGTTCTGAGGTCTCAAATGATTTTTATGCTGAGGCCTTTTTCCTTTATCCCTTTTCTGAAAAGGGGAGTTTGACTGAAATTTTGCCTTAGGAGCAGCCCACTCCATGTTTCTCGCCTTTTTCATGGCCTCTTGCAGGGTTGGTGGATCAAAGGCTTTAATCCAACCTTTGAGTGGTTCTGTCAAACCCTCACTGAAAAGAATCACCAACCTTCGCTCCGTGATTCCAGTCACCATGACTGAAAGTCTCTGAAACTCCGCAATGTAGGCATCCACTGTGCCATACTGTCTCAATTGAGCAAGCTCTCTGAAATGGATCTCAGGATCTTTTTTCTCAAACCTTTCGATGAGCCTAGTGGTGAACTCATCATATGTTGTGATAGACCGATGGCCTAGAGTGACGAGGCCATGGTACCACCACTCGTGCGCCACCCCCTCGAGGTGTAGCGTAGCGAACTTGATCGCTTCTTCCTCCGCCATTGGTCTGAAAGCTAGATAGTTATCCAGCTTTTGAATCCAAGCTCGGGCTGAACTTGTATCACTCCCATCAAAATGAGGAAGTATAACTTTGTTGACAGCTTGGTACAAGTCTCCTTGATTTGATGGTCTTCTTTGATCAAAGTTTCTTCCTTGCCCTTTGTTCTTCCTCTTATGATCCATGAAATCATTGAAGGACATGTCCATCCTGATGTCGACAGGTAGAGAGTCATACTCTGTACGGCCAACCCTCAACTGCTCCACGAATGAAGCATTCTCTTCAGGCTCTGGCTGATTGACTACAGGAGCTAGAAAAGTGGGCTTGAATGGTCTGGAAGAGATGTAAGTGTTGTTTGACACTGTCCGGGCTGCATGCTCATCATGCTGGTTGGAAGCACTATGCTCCCCTCTGTGGCCTGAGTTGTTCTGTGGAACATTATTCTGCCCCATTTTCCCCATCATGAAAGATACCATGTCCATCAAGGGATCCATCTTTTTTCCAAACTCCTTCCCGGGACTCGTAGATCTCTCTCTTCCTTTTCCACTGTCATCTCTGTTGCCAGAACTTCTTTCACCGCCACCAAGAATCCTTTCATTTCTTTCATTATCCCCCATTTCTGTTTCTTGTGAAGGCTCCCAATTAGCCCTCAAAATCTCTGAAGCTGTTTGACCTTCTGGAGGTTGATACAACTGTGTCTGAACTGTATCCCTCTTGTATACTCTTGCCAAATAGCTCTGTTCTCTGTCACTCATAGAAGGCTGATTTCACAGGATGGCAGGATGCGTGGCTCTGATACCACTGAAATATTCCGAGCCAATTTTTTTCGTTTTTCAATTAACAGATTACAAAGCAGTGTACCTGTTAAGGTTAGAGGAGAAAACCAAAACGTGCAAGAAAGCAACTCTAACCAGAATGGCGCCGATGATGGCGAGCATTGGTCAGAGGGTCTTCTATTCTAAATGCAGAAAAGAACTCAACGTCAAGTATGTGCTACCCAATCCAATGCGGAGTGAGGGGCGACCATATGACGGAGTGATTGCAGAATTAAATGCTGAAACTGGAAATACTCGACACCCAGAATGTGCTTGCTGTCCCAAGATGGGAGAGTAGCTACCATAGGGCGGAGCTATAACTATTACAATAACTTAATTGAAATTGAAAGTTACAACCAGATTTGAACAAGACAGAATGACTGCCAGTACTACTGTCAGTTTTACAAACAAGAAGCATTCGCCTGTCAATATCTCATGAGATTAACGGATCAGCATTACATCATTGAGAACCACTCTTATCTTGGATAGTGATATCAAAACCACAATGCTTTCAAGGATCAAATACTGATTTCTGTTTTCTGTTACAAATCTGCTCATTAAAAATGCATAAACAGCAGTCTCTAGAACTACTCAAATGCTCATAACTTCCACTTATGACTTCCTATTGACTTGAAATGACATGCAATATACTTCAATGATTTAGGCGACCAACTTAAGACTCTACGACTGATCACAAAGCTTCAGATTTATTTTTCACGAATTCCAAAGCATAAACAAGAGGTACGGCGCAGCTGAGTAATTTGACTTAGCTTTAAAAATTAAATACAACACAATAAAATCTGAGATTTGAAACAAAGATTCGCCTCTCCTAGACAATGCTGTAAATGCAATACCCATAATGCCTTTTTTTGTATTTTTTGACTTACAATGAAAAACATGGATCTGCTGTATTAAATGATGCTAAAATGCTGAAAACACTAAAATGCCAAAACAGATTTAACGATGCAAATAACTAAACACCATGCACGAGCTAAATGCAACTCACAGATACTGAATCACCACTAGATGTTGTCTTCCAAACACGAAGTGATGCCCAAGCTAGGAGGCCTTCATTCCTCGAAGCAGTCCCAGAGCCAATCCGGCAGCATAACAGTATAGTCGACCAAAGATGAAGAAATGATGCACAAGACTCCTTTTTATAAGTTTCGTTTGACTTCACGAAACCCTAAAATCTGCTTTTAGGTCAAAACCCCTAATCTCCTCAAGAAGGCGTACTTTCTCTTCAAGGCTTAAGATTTGACATTTTAATTAAATATCAACTTTGAAACATGCGCCCCTCATAACCTTGCTTTGACTTAGGAAATAATTAAAATCATCTCTTAATGAGGGCGCCACCCTTAAAGACCCACTTTTTAAAAACAACATTAAGTCATTAAGTCTAAGCCAAGGGGTCAACGTTAAAATATAACATTTAAACGTGACCTTTTTAATTAAATGACTTAACTTATCCTTCTGAAAGTGCCCTGAAGCCAAAACTGAGCAAGACATCTGACCCAACTGAAACAGGAAGTCAATCGAGCTGAACTCAACTGGAAAGCTGCCAAAAATAGAATTTACTAAAAATAGTAAATTCCAAAAAGTGCTCTGAATGCCGAGATGATCATACCACTGCGAAGCTCTCTGAAAACCCAGAAAGAATCCGCCATTGAATCCTCCATCTCTGAGCAATGACCTCCTCAAAAATAGGAAACCCTAATTTTACCTTCCGACTAGCCTTCGGGTTTCCAGAAAAAGGCCAACGGTCACATGAATGATCAGGTTTGAGAAGGGGACATTACAAAAACGCCTTTGAGAATTGAGGAATTTGTGAATTGATTTTAAGTTATGAATTGCGAATTCCTTTGAAGTTATGAATTGCTTTGAAGATGCGCGCCCCTATCTCTTCTTGAAGAAATATGAATTGCTTTGAAATTTGCTTTGAAAATTAATAAACTTCGATTTCCCTTTGAAGATATGAATTTGCTTTTGAAAAACACGAATTTCTCTTAAGATTGAATTTTCTCTTAATGAAATCGAATTTCCTTGAAAGCTCTGTGAATAATAATGAAGGCGCCATACTTTAAATAAGAAGAAATTCGCACCAATTGGTAACTGCAAGAATTCAAAACCCTGACAAGAATAGAAGACCTCTGATTGGTTGCCTTTCAGTTGAAATGCCACTGACTGGAAGTTCGAATTCAAATAAATATTAAAATATTTATTATGTAATTAGCAAAGGCGCCAAAAATAGAAAATCGCCATTTTTAATGCTAAAATTGCAAAATAAATATTTAATATTTTGAACTTCAGTTAACAATTTGGAATGAAGCTTCAGGATTCACCGTTAGACTTTACCGATTCCGAAAAGTCATCTCTTGAGCTCATAGGCGTCCATTTGCTCAAGTTATACCACTTTTAATTAACTTCCTATTTAATAGCTGACTGCACAGTCACGACTGGCCAACTTCAACACTGATTTCCGAATGACTGGATGATGCTAAGACTCAACGGAGATATTCACCGGAAAGCCTGCTGAACAAGGAAGAAATGTCTGCTGGGAGACACTACCTGCAAAATCCATCGTTTAACCCCCTGAAAAATTAGGCGCCTCTGATTAAATTGCTTTTACGGGTTCCAGACTTAACCATTTTCCTAAACTGCCATCTGACACTTCAAACGGCTGCTGACGGTGAACGCTGAACCCTGCTGACAGGAAATGAAGCTCACTGCATGCCTGGAGATATTCTACATCCAACGGATATATACACGACATCTGAAAAGTTCATTAAGGGCCTCAAAAGTAAAAGCGCCCCTGGCTCTTAGTTGCACTGATGTCATTTTGACGAAAGTTGAACTTCCATCCAAGTACCCTACTTCGTCCTCTGATATCTGGAGCTGAGATGACCCGATTCAGGCACTATCTGTTTTAATGGACAGCCAGAAGGGCCCACAAGAGAAGTCTCTGGAGGTGACGAAGCAAGAAAATTGCTTGTAAGACCTCAAAAACTCCAGTGCGTATTTTATTTAAAATTACAGCTCCAAACTTGGCCATTTTCCGGATGTCTCACTTTTCAGCATCTCACCAAAGACCTCGCACGTACGAGCGTTTGCCAAATCCCAAAGGCTGACGGTCGGGCTCGTTGAATAAATAAAATGATTACGCTCAAAAGCCGTGAAGACTTCGAATGCGAACGACCTCATCTGACAAGCCTAAAGGCTAGGCGCCTCTGGACTGTAGAAATACACTGCAAATTGTTTGTTGGTCCGCCCGTGAAATTACGTGCTTGGTAGAATCTCTGCCATGATCACTTGAAACGTCGGATCGACAAGCTGGATGATGCATCGCAGAGCTGGGCTAGAGTAGTACTGATGTCAGGAAGACTTCGTCTGCAAATTCTAGCATCTGAAGGGTCCTTTAAACCAGCGCCCCTGAGCTATACTTGCACTGGAAACCAAATGGGGAAGCTCAGAAATGTGAAAACTCCATTATAAGCTGACCTTCGGACAACTGCTGCCAGAACTCTGAGACTCGGATGACTGCGTTTGATATCTCGCCGGATAAGCAGACTAGTCGTGAACAGATTGATTGCATGAGCCATCAGAAATACCAGAATTTGCCCTCTCTTTAAGATGGGCGCCCTCAGGCTAGAGTTGCGCTTTTGCCTGAAAAAGACAAAATTTCTCCTATCTGGAACTTTGAGGATTTCAACTTCTGTTGCTATTTTCCGGAGTTGCAGATCTCGAAATGCTTCGCTGGATAGCTCATCGGATAACCAGACCAATTCTGAAGAGATTGACTGTATGCTTGAACACTTTCAACAAAATCTTAACCTTCAAAAAGCTGGGCGCCCCTGGGCTATAGTTGCGCTTTCCTGCTTTTTTCTGAGAAATCTTCATAATTTAACCTTTGAAAACTCTGTCTTGATCATTGAAATGACCGTGTGCAACTTGAAATGTTGTCGTGAGATGTTCCTCCATCGTGAAAAGCTCCATTCTGAGTCTTTGCTTCAGGTTCTGTTCAATAAAACTGACTTTGACTGACAAAATATTGACAAAAACTCCATGCTTGATATTGCCCAAAACTGTATTTTACATCATTTAGCAAGGTTAAGACTAGTTTATGCAAAATGCCTTGATGAAGCAAAAAATTTGGTTTGGGTACAACACAATGCATGCAAGATTTATTGCTAAACCCTAATTAAGCAAACTATACAGTTAACTGGAAAACTACCATCAGTTAACCGAAACATCTAATCTAAAAATGGACAATTGTGCAAGCATGCACGTCCTTATTGAAAGCATGTTAACTGGAAGACTACCATCAGTTAACGGAAAACCCTAAATGAAACTCCAAGTAAATAAAGCTGATCTCATAATAGATATGCATGAGATGAGACAGCGAGTTAACTTGAGAAGGTAACGCCAAGTTTAACTCCTATGTTTAATATCTATTCTGAGAGGTGGGAACTAAAGTCTACTGCCATGATCTCGAGCAAGTAACCCCTCCATGAGGTTGTTGACTGCATCAACATCTAAAAGTCGTCACAATTCACTGCTTGTCAGCAACTTGAGCAATCTTGGCAATCTTTGCACACTCAAACTAGCATTTCACTGACTTATAACTTTGGCAGCTCCGTAACTGAAGTGATGGCCACTATCTCCTCTGCAGCTTGATGCTTCTGATGCTTTTGCATGACGAAACTGCGAGATTTGACTGCGCACACTCTGTTTGTGAGAAATGCAAATGAACTTGTTGCACACGCAAAATTCCAACGGTATCAACCCTCTGAAAGCACTTGATACAAATCGGTCTCAACTTTTTTGATGAAATCGCGAATTAAGACCGATTTGGTCTTAAATTCAGTCTACGTGAACTGCACTCTGAAAAACTCGCCTATTGACTGTGAACACGGCTGTATTTTGACAAGATTTCTGGAAAGCTAAAAATAGCCTGCTGAGACTAAAAATAGCCTTTTGAAGAGTTATTTTCGGCGAAAAATCTGAGATATGGGTTTTGTCCAGAAAAAGATTCTAAGACAACCCAGAACGTCAAAAATGCGAAAATCTAACCTCTACTCGATCATGCAAAGACTTTTCAGTTGAGAAAATTAGAAACTCGAGAACGAACGTTCTGAAGTTAAAAATTCCTGAAAAATCAAACGCACAATTTTAATTCGAGGAAGTTGTATGAAAATAATCCAGATGTTTAAACTTGTCGAATTTGCCAATTTCAGGAACATGCGAATTGGAATTTGAAAGAAATCTAAGAATTAAGGAGGAAAAAGACGTTTTTTGTATGCTCTTCTTCAATGAAAATCGCCCTTGAATTCTTCAAATTACTGATAAATGTGAACTTTTAACCTACAGAAAGATATGTTAGATAAAATCCCCTTTGGAAATAGATGAGAAATCCACCTTTGATCTGGAAAATCGCCTTTGCCTTGAAGAATTGCGAATTTGCTTTGAAGTTTGCGCCTTTGTTCTTGAAGAAATACGAACTTGCCTCTTGAGAAATTATGAATTTCTATTGAAGCTTGAGAATTCGCCTTTGTAAATTGAAGAATTGAATTTCCTTTGAAAACTACGAATTTCTCTTAAGATATGAATTTCTTCTTAAGAAATACGAATTTCTAAAAGCTTGGTGAATAATAAATGAGGGCGCCATGTTTAAATAAGAAGGAATTCGCACCAACTTGTGAACAGCAAGATTTAAAACCCTGACTAATAATAGAAGATTTTCAATTGGTCGCCCTTCAGTTGAACTGCCATTGACTTGAAGTTTGAAAAATAAAATATTCATTATGCAATTTGCAAAAGGCGCCAATTATAGAAATTCGCCATATGCAAAATAAATATTAAAAATTATTCAACTTCAGTTGACAAACCAGATGAAGCTTTAGGCTTCACCGTTAGACTTCATTGATTCTAAAAAGTCATCATTTGAGCTTAAAGGCGTCCATTTGCTCAAGATATCACACTTTTTATTAACTTCCTATTTTATAGCTGACGACAAAGTTACGACTGGCCATCTTCGACACTGAATCTTGAGTGACCGGATGATGCTGAGACTGAACTGAGATATTTATCGCGAAGCCTGCTGAGCAAAGAAGAAATGTCTGCTAGGAGTCGTCACTGCAAAATCCATCATTTAACACCTTGAAAAATTAGGCGCCCTTGATTAAATTCATTTACAGGTACCAGACTTAACCATTTTCCTAAACTGCCATCTGATACTTCAAACAGCTGCTGACGGCGAACGGTGAACCCTGCTGACAGGAAACCAAGTTCACTGCATGCCCGGAGATATTCCGCATCCAACGAACACACGCAAGGCATCTGGAAATTGCATTAAGGGCCTCAAAAGTAAAAGCGCCCCTGGCCTTTAGTTGCACTGGTAGCGTTTTGACGAAAGTTGAACTTTCCTCCAAGTACCCTACTTTGTTCTCCGATACCGAGAGTTGGAATGCTCCGATTCGAGCCACGTTTGTTTTAACGGACAGCCAGAAGGACCCACAAGAGAAGTCTCTAGAGGCAACGAAGCAAGAAAACTGCTTCTAAGACCTCAAATAGAAGGGCGCCCTTCCCAAGATGGAATAAATGACCCACACTTAGCCAATTTGTAAGTTGTCTTCACTTTTCAGCATTTCGCCAAAGACCTCGCACGTACGAGCGTTTGCCAAATCCCGAAGGCTGACGGCCGGGCTCGTTGAATAGATAAAGTAATTACGCTTGAATCCCGTGAAGACTTCGAAAGCGAACAACTCCATCTGACAGGCCTAAAGGCTAGGCGCCTCTGGCCTACAGAAATACAATGAAAATGATATGCCAGTCCGCCCGTGAAATTACGTGCTTGGTAGAAACTCTGCCACGATCACCCGGAATGTCGAATCGACAGGCAACTTGGTGCAACGCAAAGCTGAACTAGCGTAGTACTGATGTCAGGAAGACCTCGTCAGCAAACTGGACCATCTTAAGGGTCATTTTGACCAGCGCCCCTGAGCTATAGTTGCACTGGAAACACAACGAATAAGCTCAAAAGACGTGAAAACTCCATTATAAGCTCATCTTCAGACGTCGGCTGCCGAAGCTCTAGGACTCGAATGACTGCGTCTGATAGCTCGTTGGACGAGCAGACTAGTCGTGAAGAGATTGACTGCATCAGTCATCAAAAAAACCAAAATCCAAACCTCCTTTAAGAAGGGCGCCCTCAAGCTACAGGCGTGCTTTTACTGGAAAAAGACAAGTTTCTATCATGTGAAACTTTGGAATCTTCGGCTTCCGCCGCCAGTTGCTGGTGTTACGGGTCTCGGAAAGCTTTGTTGGATAGCTCATCGGATAGCCAGACCAATTCTGAAGAGATTAACTGTGTTTATGAGTATTTTCAACAAGATCTTGACCTTCAAAAAGAAGGACGCCCCTGGGCTACAGTTGTGCTTTCTTTCTTTTCTCTGAGAAATCCTCATAATTTAATTACTAAAAACTCCGTCTTGACCACTGAAATGACCATGTGCAACGTGAAATGCTATCGCGAAACGCTCCTCCATCATGAAATGCTCCATTTTGAGTCTCTGATTCAGGTTCTGATCAATGAAACTGCCTTTGACTGACAAACTACTGACAAAACTCCATGCTTGATATTGCCCAAAAACTGTACTTGACATCATTTTAGCAAGGTTTAGACTATTTTATGCAAAATGCCTTGATGAAGCAAAAATTTTGGTTTTGGGTACAACAATAATGAATGGGGGAAGTTGCTCTCACCCTCCTCATGGCTATCATTGCTCAGAAAAACAAGAAATCTATTTTTTGTACTCTCTTTTTGGTAATACTCATGCACCATCTGTATAGATTCTCTTAGTCTTACATTTCGATATTTTCTTCTCTTTAAGGAGATACATACATACAATACAGGATCTTTTTTGTAGTAATAGTTGGCTATCTTATGTTTCTATACTCTCCTCTTTCTAAGCAAATTCTGTAATAATGGCTGGCTGTTTCTATTATGCTCCTCTTTTTGTGTACTCCAGCAGAGCTCCTTCATGATTTACTCTCCAATCTGCTAATGTGACTCCATGAAGCTGATTTAATATATCAATAAACCTCTCATTGTAACTATTTCCTTTAATTAGTACACATTTACTTGTTCAAAAGAATGGATACCTGCCCAGTAAATGTAGTGACAGTAGATTTTCCATTTGTTCCAGTCACAGCAACAACTTTAACAGTGGTTGGAATTGATTCAGCAGCAAAATCCAACTCAGACATGACCTGCACTCCCTGCATTTTATACACAGAGGATGAGTTGAACCGCACCATCTTCCATTTTAAATAAGAGATATATACAAGGCTCGGTAGTAAATCCAACAGATAGCATAAAATTTATAATTTTTTATAGCATAGTTTTTCCACAATGTAACAAGATCCAGAAGCTTACTGACTGCATCAGAGAAGTAAGGTTGTACTTCTCAAGAGAAATCCCAGGGGAGACAACAACCCTGTCAGAATTGCATAGAGACTGTATATTGCATCGCCCAAGTTCTGTCCTCAAGTTTGTAAAATGCCTCCCTCCAAATAATGGATCATGCTGAAAAATTAATTGCTTGTCACATATAAATATATATACATGTGCTATTCAAAAGGTAACCAAAATGTTACGGGATACTTGAAAGACAATTATCAAACACTAAAGGAAAAACCCAAGCATTCAACTGGCTCTATTTGTATATTCTAGCCATCCTAGATAATTTGAAAATGCCTCTTGAACAAAACCAATATAATATTTCTATCCAGAATAAAGAAATGAAAATATCAAATAAATATAAATCTCTCTCTAGAAAATAGAAGGATGTTTCTGAGATTGAGGAATAGAAAGAGATAAAAATATAGAAACAGCTATTTAGTTCTATGATGGCAGCACCGCATTTATTTCATATGTTACTTATGATGAAATAGTAACGGCAGTTCTAGATTGGAGTTGCCTAAACACAAAATTGAAAAAACAATTGTCCCGCTTTATAAGATATGATTCTCGTATAACTCCTAGGAATGGAAACAAAGGAAAAACCATGTTGTATATTTGAATAATCAATAACATCATAAATAGTTTCTTGTCCTACTACTTTGTAATTAATACTTTGACTTTCTCTGCTGGACGACCATCATTTCTAAAACAACAAATGTCTCTCATATGTTTTCATTTTATTTTTTTCCATAGAAGATGCAGCTTATATTATGAAAATGGAAACAGAATATATATCAGCTAAATATAAGAATTACCGGTAGAGTATCTCCCTATCAAAAGACAGTACCTGGGCCTGAGCCCCAACCAAGAGTCAACAGATTTACAAAACCATGCTAACTTTGCTTCCACAAGAAAGGTCAAGACTTGTTTGAAAACCTTCAAATTTGCAAAGCTAATAGAGGCATGTCCTGGAAAATAGTTCCACATATCATTTTCCACAAGAAAGTAATAGCTAATGATCGTATTCTACTCCAAAAAATGTTGAAGCAGTCCCTGATCATCCATGA
>VDFB02293244.1:0-30000 GCA_007258455.2 Sequoia sempervirens | reverse complement strand
AATATGGTTTATTCTATTTTAATTTATCCCATTTATTTTTGTGCAATAAAAAGGAAAAATCTGATTTTAAAAGAAATATAATATATAGGAAAAAAATAAAACAAAACAAATAATAAAGTAAAAATATTATGTTTGCATATAATGAAATAATTGGTTTGTATAAAGGGGAGATATTTCTGTTTGCATATGGTTATTTTTCCAAAATAAAGAGGAATGAACAGCCCGAGAGAACTTTGGGCTCTGGAAATTTTTCCTTAAAACCAACAATGCTGTTGGCATGTGGCAATCTTTAGAATTTGCATGAGAAATTTATCTGTCATCTGGAAATACTCTGCATGATCCTCGAAAAGAGGAATAAAGCTTTAAGAGAGAAAAGAGAACATTCATTCAGACATATCCGAGAGCTCTGGAAAGAGGCGACAAGAAGGTATTACTGGGCATCTGCACTGGAGAAAAATTGCCAGGTTCTTTTCATGCTTTGCCTTCATTTAGTTTAAAATTGCAGTAAGGAAATTGAAGATATGAAATGCATCATTCCATGAAATGATTACAGATAACTGAGATTTCTCTTCCGATTTTATTTTTGAATCTGGGTAATAGTTTACTTCTCATTGTTGCAATATAGAATACCCAATCTTTTCTTCCAGATTAGGGTTACATTCTGTTGAAAAAAAAGAAGCTGCAATTTATTAAATTGCTCTCAATTATAACTGGAAATATACATAAACATATATATATATATATGCACAGGAATCTGAATTCCCGTGCATATATACATATATATATATATATATGCATATAATTTCTGCATAAAACTCTGTCATCTGAAATAAATTCAAAATGCCTTTGAGATAAATTTGAATGCAGTATATACTGGGCAAAATGTCTTCTTTATTTTGAGTTTTGAAATTGTATTACACTGGAATAAGGATAGGGATTTAATCCGTTGTCCTCCCCATGGGAAGGACGCGGCACTGTGGGAGGCTCGCGCCCTCCACAGGCTGCGGCCTGTGGAGGAGGCGTGAGCCCCTCACAGCCCGCCCCCTCCCCATGGGAGGGGCAAGGGCTTCCTACGCCCTTATGATGCTCAACGCCAGTAGGGAAACCCTAAAAAATGTTTATATTCTGTGTGCACGGCCAGAGAACTTTTGAACAGTTATAAAAAAACCAGTATTTCTTTCTTCAAAATTTACACTCAGCTATATATGAATTTTTACACACACACACACACATATATATATACATATACACTTAGTTGTATATGTATACATATATATATATATATATATATATTTATTTATATATATATTTATATCCATGCATATATATACCAAAATGCAAGTTTGAACAGGAAAACCATTTTCAGAAAGTGATATGATCTCTGTTAAATATACACAAATATCTCAGAAATGTTAAACCTGGAACAAGAACAGAAGTATTTCTGCGAAACCATGTAAACTGAAAATCTTCTTGATTACTTTGTCATATACTTACATATAGAAGTACAATCCTGAGTAAAGGAATACAATATAAAATTTGAATGCAAGATTATCTTTCAAACCTCTGATATTCTGAACAAATTGCACTGTTTCAGTATATTACTAATACTCTGAAACCTGTATTAAAATTGGGAATTACACTATCAGTCAGCCTGAATTTGGAAAGAATAGAAGTACATACTGAAATCAGAAAACACTGTTTCATTCAAACAAATTAATTAAATCTTTCTTTCTAATAGTGCACTGATAGTATTTTGACATACATGTTCTTCTTTAAAAACAGAGCCTTTTTCCAAATCAGAAAAGGATTACTTACAAAAGAGTAAACGAAATCCTACTACTAAATTTACAATTTTTCTTTCAAAGGATGTTCTGGAATTCACATTTGAAATTCTTTTTAGAATCAATTGAATGAATGAAACATGTAAGAAAATGCACAACTTTCTGCTTTGGTATTTATTCATACTTTACTTTTGGTAACTTCTGGGACAGGGTGCCGAAGGTGGACCAACAGAGACGGTAGTATTACCTTTTCTAAACTACCATTTACTTGTATTATTTATGCTTGGCCAAGCACTTGTACCATTGAAATAGATGGGTTTGTTTTAAAAGCCTAGAAACATATATTTATTTGAGTCTCTGCCACCTCCTGTTGCAAGAAATGTGTTTTTCTCATGTTAGAAATGCATATAGGCACCAGGCATGCATCGAGAGTTTCCCTCCTGTTTTACTGTTTCGGGTTGTTAGGCTCCTTTATGCAGGGCCGAGGATTCCTTTGAGTTAGGAAGGAACCCGGGGAAGTCATGTACTTCGTGGTTGGGCGGAAAAGGCGCCTGAATCACACTCTTGGCCCCAGCTCACAAGCAGACCGATGGTGTCACGGCGGTTGGTGGTTACGAGTTTTATTTGTTATTGATGTACTTGTGTATTATTCAGGATTGGCTTGTGAAGCCCATTGTAAATGTATATGTATTTGACATTCTTTGTTGAAACTTTGGATTAGAAGTATGATTTGAAAGTATCTAATGTAACATTGATCTGAGGAATTAAAGTTTTATGACTTAGCATAGAAAAGATGTTCCTATTGGAATTGTTGATTTCTTCCAAGTATGGTTGAATATATGTATATGAGAAAAGTCATTGAAATACTTATGCTTTGTATAATCTTGATAAATTGATATTATTATTATACATGAAATGCAATTTAAATTCTCCTTTATTGAGCTCATTTTGGAAGTTTTATGAACAATGTTGATTACTTGGAAATCCTTTTACACTGATTTGAACAAATTGAAAATACTCTTAATTTCCCTTTTGTACTGATTTGAACGAATTGAAAACACTCTTAATTTTCCGAGTGCTACAGAATTCCTTTTGGGGTCGGCCAGCTTGTGGGAAGAAGGAAAAACAAGTATAAATATAAGGTATTTGAGGCATTTCAAATCATCATTCAGCATTTTATCTTATTCCTTTGGTCTGCAATTTATTTGCATCATATTCCAAGGACGAAAACCCTTAGGATATAAGGTGAATTGGACAAAAACCTAATTCATCTTGGGAAGGCTTCATAATGGAGGTCTACTTGCACTTCATTGAAGGATTTCGAGTTTTGGAACAGAATTTGCATAACATTTTTGGAGCAAAATTAGATCATAATTTGGAGCAGAATTTTGAATCAGATTTGAACACCATTCTTGAAGAGTCATAATTCTGAATTATAAATCAGTTTGGAGCGTCATTTTGAAGTGTTTTCATGCATGCTGGAGCACCACCATAGGAGGACAAATTCAGATTTACAGATCAGATTTGGAGCATCATTGGATAATCAGATTTGAAGATCAAATTTGGAGCAACATTGTTGTGGCAATTTGTGAGCATATTGCATTAGGGTTTTTCCCTAATTTGGGGCAGATCTAAGCGCCCACCTTTGGAGGGAAATTTGCATATTTGGAGCAACAAACCCTAAGCGCTTGCCAAGGAGGAAATTTGCCCATCTAGGTTTTGACATTTGAAGACCATTTTGCATATATTTATGTACAATCATAGATTTAGATCTGATTTGTAGAGCAGAAATCTGGGCATATATTTGGCATATTTGAGCCAATGAATTCACTGTAAAATCAGTCCAGATTATTCAGGTTTTGTTGTAGCAGACTTCTTTAATCAGAAATCAGATTTATTGGACATATGTTTGGCATTTGGATAGTTAATTTTCATGGTTGCTATCATAATTGATGTTATCTACATGTTTTGCATAATTTTATGGTAAGTGTTTATCATTCTGAAAATAAAAATCAGAATTCAGTCCTAGGGTTTGCACAGAAAACTAAATCAGAAAAGTGCAGAAATATAAATCAGAAATCAAGGGCACAAATCAAAAATTTTAGGGAAAATCCCCTCGGGGATATTTCAGGTTCAAACAAGAGTGTCCATTGTTTCTGACGGAGGGAAAGATTATAAAATTGACCTTTAATTAATGTCATTATAGTGTCCTTTAAAGGGGCAATGTTTTTTAAGGTGGTTGATTATGAGGAGCAAGTGAACAAATAAATCTTTCAAACAAGAGTGTCCATTGTTTCTGAAGGAGGGAAAGATTATAAAATTGACCTTTAATTAATGTCATTATAGTGTCCTTTAAAGGGGCAATGTTTTTTAAGGTGGTTGATTATGAGGAGCAAGTGAACAAAGAAATCTTTCTTTCCAAAATCCTCATTGATTCAATAGAGATAGTGGGTGCTAAATTCATTCATTGAGGCGGGATAACAAGTTTATGGTTGAGGAAAGACCCATTTTTTGGATACCGTGTACCGTCCGCTTCCTCAACTTGGTGATGAAAATTGGCACAAAGATGAAGCAGGTGAAAGAAATATAAGCCAACGCAAAGAAGTTTGGGGGTTTGTGACAAACCATCACATGTCACAACCAATCTTTAGGAGCTTCTCCAATTTAAATTTGTTGAAGGTAAGTTTATGAAATTTCAATAGTTATTTTAAAATACCTTGGTTTGGAATAAAATTTTAATTATAAATTTATATGAAATTTCTACTTTTTAAACTTCAATTTGTTTTTTTTTACACTACATTAGATTGTTGAAATTTGATTTGCATCACACATGATTCTCTTGAGCCAACTTGTGAATGTACATGAGGTATTGAGCACCAAGGTCATTTGCAACAATTAGAGTGTGTGGAGGTAGGCAAATTCACAAAACACCCAAAAGGTCAAATAAGCGATCCCAAATGATGATTGGTGGGCTCACGTGTACTATATCTTGAGTTTCACCAAACACAATGAATATGATTAGGTTTGTTGATACTGATCAGCCATGTTTGGGAGAATTATATGATGGCATAGACTCCATGTAGAAACAATAAAGGTCATAATAGTAGTGAAGGAGAATGATCCTGTAGAATTATTTTTCAAAAAGGATGAAAAGAATCATTGTTGATCATTGGTACAAAATGACCACAATCTTGCATCTCCTTATGTTTGCATAGTCTCCCAAATATTATAGCATAGAGAGTTCTAAATTCGATGTAAATGCCCTTCAAATCTCGTCTTTTGGATGCAAAATCGCTGCAAATGAGTGCACAATGCTTTGGAGAGGGTTTTTGCTGAGCGTGAGAAGACAAATGAATGAAAAAAACAAGTTAAAATGCCTTTTTAGTGGCTGCCTAGGCGTGCATAAAGTCACGCGGATTTTTTTTAACCACTCTAATCTTTTTGCATTTTTATATTGTAATTTGTAGGTGTCGGAGCCCTTGGTTAGAGTGCTTCGCTTGGTGGATGGGGATAAAATCCCAATGGGATATCTTTATGAGGCCATGGATAGGGCCAAGGAGGCTATAAAAAATTATTATAAAGGGGACAGCCTTAAATTTGATCCCATTTGGGAGATTATTGACAAGAGGTGGAACCATCAACTCCACCAACCCATCCACACAGCAGGGTACTTCTTGAACCCTCATTTCTTCCATTCAGGCACCTACTCAAATCCTACTAGAGAGGTTATGGAGGGCCTCACTAATTGCATTCAAACGATGTCACCGACCTTAAGGTGGCAGACCTCATTGTTAATGAATTGCAAAGTTATAGAGAAAAAAGGGGTGCACTCTTCTCTTCAGAGCTAGCAAAGAGAGCAATACACAATCAACCACCAGATATAAAATTTGAAATTTACAAGTTACAAGTTACAAATATTGATAATTTGATAAAATATGTTTTCAACTTTTGAGTTTTGACTTTCCTTTCTAAGTTCCTGTAATGTCCCCTTCTTGAGCATGATCTTTTCATATGAAAGTTGGCCTATTCTGGAGACCCGTAGGCTAATCGGACGGTTTGATTAGGGTTTCTTGTGTCGAGGTTGCATTTGCTCGTGAATTGGTGTTCGAACTGCGGATTCCTTATGGGTTTTCTATGGGCTTCGCAGTGATATGTTTCTCTTGGCATTCTGAGCACTTTCTGGAATTTACTATTTTTAGTAAATTCTATTTCTGGCAGTGGTCCTTTTGGTCTCGGCACAGTTGACATTCCTCTTTTGTTGACTTAATTGGTTTATTCAGATTCTGGCCTCGGGATGCAATCTCGGAGAGATAAGTTCATTTCACTTAAATAACATTATATTTTAATGTTAAATTACCCCTTGGCCTAGTCTCTTAACTTAATGATGTTTTAAAAAGTGGTCTTTAAGGGGTGGCGCCATCATTGAGTTAATTTTATATTTATTAACGTTGAAAATTAAAGCCTTAAGATTGGACGCCTTTATTTAAGTGATGGATTTAATTAAAAAGTCGAAGTTGAAGCTTTGAAGAAAGGGACGCCATCCATTGGTGGATTACGGTTTGACTCAAAAAGGAAGGTTAGGGTTTCGAGAAGGTCAACAGGAAATTATAAAAGGAAGCCTTTGGTCCTCATTTCAAGATCTTTCGTCTACAAGAATGTTATGCTGCCGGTTTGGCTCTGGGATTGCTTCGAGGAATGTAAGCCTCCTAGCTAGGCATTGCTTCTCGCTTGAAAGATAGCGACTAGTGGTGAGATAGTGATAGATTGAATGTTTCATTATGATTTTTTTGCATTTTAGTCTTGTGAGGGTTTGTAAATCTGATTTATGCATGTTAGAGAAATTCTGGAAATTGCATTTGTAGCACAGCAGATTGTCCTTTTTATTCATAAATCAAAAAATACCAAAAAGATTCTTCTGGGTATTAGCTTATTCTCTCTGTCTGTAAAGGGCGACCCTTTCCTCCAGTTTGTAGAATTTTTAGTAGTGTTTTGGATTTTTAAATGCAAATCGCCCCTGGGCCATACCATTTGCATTCTTTGGGAATTGTGCCAATAATTAATATCAGCATTTGGAGTCAATTTTATGTGCTAATCTTGGGCGCCATCTTATTGGGATCATATTGCAATTCATTTCATGAAATTTCAGTGAGTTTGGAGCAAGTTGTGAGTGGATTTGTGAGTTTCAGGGCTGTTGTTCGTGCACGTGGAAAACAGGACTGTCACAAATTAGATTGTCAGGTTGGCTCTAATCATTGAGTTTTTGATCTAAGCTTTATCATTTAGTGAAGGAAACTCCACATATATTGTTGTAACTCTATTTATCTCGTGATTCACATTGATAGCAAGGTTTTATCATGCATCCTCGTTCCATTGTTAGAAGAAGTGCTAGAACTTCCCTCTTCAACAATGATGTCATAAGAGATTTCCTCAAGGCTTGAAATCCCATCCTCTACCTCAAAGGAATGTTTCTCATAAGCTCCCTCTTCACCTAGTTTCAAAAGAGGATTGTCAAACACTAGGAAGTCGTTCCTTCCATCTTGCTGCTCCAAATCAGCACTAGTGATCTTTGATTTTCTGGTGAAACTTTCAAGATCAAACTCTCCTTCACAATTATCAAGCTCTTTAATCACTTGCTCGATTTCTTCAGCTCTATGTCCATTCTCTTGTTCCTTGGAAAGTTTGAAATCAGCAAACTAACCTTCTATCTCCATTAATGCTACCCAAGTCTCTTCTAACATAGCCTTTGTTGATTCAAGCTCATGAGTAAGCTCATCAACCTTTCTCTCTTTTCCTTGGAAAACACTGAAGGTCTTCTTTGCAAATTCAACGGTATGATCCCGATCCTTCATCAAGTGTATACAATCTGATTTCAACGCTTCCCAAGAGTCTCTGACAAGTTGCAAGTTGAGAAGAGCAACTTCATCCTTAACTCTTCTTCTCTCTTCAAGCTGAGCCTTCCAGTAGAGATCTTCAATCAAACTGTGAGTGCGATCAAATTGGGATAGAACTCGCACTTCTCTCTTAAAGGACTCTTTGACTTGTTCTTCCCACTCAAGAATATGCAAAGATGGTGGATTGCTGGTTGGCTGACTTTCAAAATCAGAACTTTGTTTTGAGTCTTCGCTGCCATCATAGCTGTTCCAGCTTTCGTGTCTTTCACCATCAACTAGAGGAGAATGCTCAATGTCATGGAGAGGAACACGTTCCACAATTTCTTCGACCCTAAGTTTGCAATCAACTTCATGCACTGAAAAATCAGATTTGTGCTTAGTAACACCTTCAAACTCCACATCTTCAAGAACCATATGGTCTTCTAGCCCTTCTTCTTCATCACTGTCTCCTTGATCAAACATTATGCCAGCATCCCACTTGCTCAATGGATCGTAATCATCCGCTGTTCGGAAAGTTTCCGTAGAAACATTTTCTTCTTTAGTGGCTGCAACCACTTTAACGAGATCATTATGGTGCTTCATTGAACACTCTTCTTCTTCAAAGACAACTTCCCTTCCAAAGGCTACCACATAGTTTGCAATGCAATCTGATTTTTGTTCTTCATCAGGATCAAAGGGAAATTCATCCCACAACGGTTCTCTTTCATACCTTGGTGCCAACACACCCGGATCCCAATTGCTAGTGGGTTGATTAGGATGATCAACTGGACAAAACTTTTCATGCTCCTCCTGAAGTGATGACTCCTTAAATAAGTCAACTCCCACATAACTTAAGCTGATAACATCAAAATTATTTCTCTCCAATGGCTCAGTTTGCTGCTCCAACCCAAGGTCACCACCATAGTGAATTGAAAAATCTTCATTGCTTGCTGTTTTGGAAACTTCACTATCATTGTCTTCTTTATGAGGAAGTATTATGTTGATGTCTTCGTGTAGAACTTCTTGAGAAGTTGGGACAGCAACTTGAAGAGAATCCATCTTTACCAAATCGTCAACATGATCTGGTATGGACTCTTTGGAATCATCACTATCTTCATGACCATTAATCTTTCCTGCAACATGCTCTAATTTCACTAAAAGTGGTTCCAATTTCTCCTCACATTGATTAAACAACTCCTTAATCAGTATAGCAGCAACAGGAGAACCCTCTTCTCCATGTTCGTATGCGTCCAAGAGGAAGGATTGGACACTAAGTGGAATTTCATCAGCCTCATTAATAGTGAGAACAAGAATATTATTCACAGCTGCAATAACATCCTTTTCCTATTTGCTCCAAGTGGATTTCACGAGGTAACGGAACAAGTGATCGATCTGATCATGCATTTCCAAGTCTAATAGCAAGTTACTTATCCTGAGTTCTGAAAATGTTTTTAAGATAGCAACCTTTCTAGAAAGTAGACTGCTTCCAGTTTCATCAAGTTCTTGGAAACTTCCAACAATTCTATGAAGAATCTTCTTCATAGTTTCATCATCATAAGGCATTAGGGGAATCACAATTCTCATCAACTCCATGAGGCAAGAAGTAATCAGCAGCTTGGTTTCTTCATTTGGGTGTCCTAGCCAATAGGGCTGAACTAAAAGGTGAATCCAGGACCAAGTGCCCAAAATAGCACTTAGTAAAAATAGCAAACTGCTAAAAATAGTAAGTGAATCCAAACACCATATTAGCCCAAATTGAGATGCATTGAAACTTACTAAAAATAGTAAGTGATAAAAATAGCAATGCTGCCCACCAAGAATCTTAGAAAACCCAGAAAACACTCTGGCAACTATCTACAAATGCACCCTAAAAGTGTTGACAAGAATCCTCCAAGAATTTTGGAATCCCCTAAAACACCTTTGTTTAGCCTACACGACTTCAGGAATAGGTTAACGGTCACAGGAAAGCTTAGGAGTGAGAAGGGGACATTACAAATTAGCATTGCATGGAGCTGATTTTAAGCAAAGGCCTAGTGAATTTGTTGATGTGGATCCACAACTTACTGTTAAAAATGGTAAAGGAGAGGCACATGAGACTTGGGACAGCCATGAAGACATTGTTGAAAGGAATGAAGAGAGTTCTAATTTTAATATGCATCATAACAATAGTTCTCTGAGCTTGCATACTCTTGATATTTATGAGGGAAATTGGAAGAATAAGTTCTTGGTGTCAACTGAAATTGAAGTGCAAACTTTATCTAAATCTAATAGCACTAAGAGTCTTGTGGAAAGTTACATCCAAAAGACAAAAAGAAAATAGTATGGACAAGTTGTTTCCCTTATTGATTTTCAAATGATTACGAGCACAATGGAGGAAATTAAATCAGCATACTTGCACATGATCCATGATAGAGATGTGGCAATCAAGGTTACAGATGAGGCCTGTTGGCGTTTCAATTCACACCTCTGTTGTGCGTATTGGAAACAGACAGCTATGCACAATTAGACTGCTCTTCAAATTAGGAGGGGAAGCTCCCTCTTTTGCTGATTATGCGTACAAAGAAAAAGTAAACTAAATTCCTATCTTTTTATCTCAGCTAAGAGCACAAGGTTATAAAACTCTTTGCGTTGTAGTTGAGGTTTTCTCCGGTTTCGTAACTTCAACTACAACTAGGCCTAAACTAATGACGATTCTATCTTCTCGAGTAAATTCAAAGCAAGAGAATTTAGAAGTAAACAGGGAATGGTTGGTTAACACAAAGCTTAAACAAACTTATTTCTAGAACACACCAAAAGACTCATTGTACTTTCAAATGAAAGCTGAAATAAAGATTATAGAAGCAAAACATGAAACGATAAACTCACTTTCAAAATTCCCTCAAAGACTCATTGTACTTTTGAGGTGTAGACTGAAATAAAGATTATAAAAACAATATCACTGAAAGACCTTGAGACTTTGGATCAAAGCACTGTAGGCATAAGATTTATTTCCTCAAACTCCAACAATAATTACACATTTGGGATAGTAGATTGTATCAAGAAGACAAACATACAATATATGATCAACCAAATTACACTGAACAAAGTGTGAACATATACTAAATAAAAAAGAAGCAGGCACTTAGGCTAAGTGTTTTGTTATCACAAGCATAGTTAAGAAATAATGAGCAAGGCTGCTCTTATTTATACACAAACACAGGAGTAGGGAACCCTAAAATCTCCTTTTGTTAACAATCAATCTTGCCAATCAGCAAGATTTATTCCTATGTCTAAACAAAGATAACTAACAGTTAACTGGAAAGACTACATCAGTTAACTGATCTAAAACTAAAGAAAGCCCAACTGTACAATAAATATCTCCAAAGATAGACATGCATGAAAAGAGGATAGTGAGTTAACTTGGAAAAGGCGTCAAGTTAACTGCTGATCTAAAGTTTTATCTTTGGAAAAGGTTGCACGCCTCAACTGGCAGTTCAGTGGTCGACAACTCGAGCAATCATATCCTCCAAGAAGTTGTTAACTGCCTCATCATCTGGAGCACTAATACTGTTCTAAACGATGTGATGTCTCCGCAACATCTCCTCACCATTCGCAATCTCATTTTGAAATTCACTTCTCCTTTCAGTTTCTTCATCAAATCTCATTGACATCGCTGCAACTTGACTCAACTTGCAGTCAACAAGATCGCCGTTGAAACTACTATGGATGATGTCTTGAATTTCGTCTGCACTTCTCAAAGCTCAATGTACTCACCACCTTCACATTGACACTAGCAAGGGACTTGTGACACGAACGTTTTTACGAACTTGAGAGCACTTGCCACCTTCTGTCTGCATTCAATCCTTTCTAAAGAGATTGCTTCGTATGTTTTTACATTGAAGATTTATTGTTCTCTCCAAGTAAAAAGCTTATGCTTGTCTTCTTCCGTAGTGACTAAATCATACGCCATCCTCAA
Source organism: Sequoia sempervirens (assembly GCA_007258455.2). NCBI lineage: Eukaryota > Viridiplantae > Streptophyta > Pinopsida > Cupressales > Cupressaceae > Sequoia > Sequoia sempervirens. The sequence goes on along the minus strand of VDFB02293244.1, from coordinate 18,394 downwards.
GTGAGAAATGATGATCTCATCCCTGGGTTTCCTTTCCGCCATGCTTTGCTTTAACTCCTGAATTTATGAGCAAAGATCGTGGGCATTGTTCCTTAATTGGTACAACTCTGCAAGTATGAATTGGCCCCTAGTGATGAAATCTTCTACCCAGTCTCTTAGGTGTTTCCCATAAATAACCAACTAAGTAAGTTGATTTTGTTCTGCAAGTAATTCCAGCATCTATGGGAGCAATGGGTGACATGTGAAGTACTATGAAGCAAGTTGGAGATGTACCACCGCAACTGTTAATTTTCAGCCTTGAGGGCTGCCTTGTCTTCACCATCTTTGATCACTCTTTCCTTCAAGCTAATTGTTGCAACCTCAAAGAGATTTACATCACCTTGTCATGTACTTATACCAAGGTTTTCTTTGACCAATGTGAAGTCATCGGCCTCAACCTCGTTGGCCTTCTTGTCAACTGGTGGTGTAGCAATTTCAATGACTACCTCGTTGTCAACATTCTTTTCAACGTAAACTTGCTTCTTGAGTTTCTTGTCTGATGTGTCTTGGTAGACATTATCAAACTCTGCAAAGTTCAATTGGTAAGACGACTTTCTCCTCTTCCTACCCAAGAGGTTCTCAAGCCAAGACGAAGAGTCTCGACTAACTTCACTGGGAGGATTAGTTCTAGTCTCATCAACTCCTGATGAATGAGTTGGTGTTGAGATGTCATGAATTGGTGAATTAGGCTCCAAGTCAATGTGAATTGGAGACGGCTGTGATGATGACGGAAGGATGGGAGGTTCCTCTTCAACTTCTAGAACTGTTTCAACTGTATCTATGGCTGCATGTACTTGTTGTTCTTGCTGATTTGCAATACGAGACTGCATCTTTTCCTTCAAATTCATTGACTTCCTCCAGTTCTTTGTACCCTATGGAGGATGAAGCATTGCTTTCACTCAAGGTTTCCATCTAGAAGTGGAAGGTACTGTGGTGATAACCGGTGGCAGCTTTGTAATTGGAGTGACTACCTTTCGTGTCTTCTTGCTATCCAAGAATAGCTTGTTGTTCTTTACAACCCGACTTGTCCTTTCCTCAATGGAGGTGCTCTCTTTGGCGTACAAATCAATTGGTCGAAGTGGCTGACAATCAACTTGATCTCTGGCATATGTGGGAAGTAAAACTTCTCCATCATCATCTAATAAACCTTCCACATCCTCTAATAAGAAATTAGTGATTTGTTGAAGAGTAAATCTGTTGTAAATACACCTACACACTTCAAACTCATCTTCACAACTAAACCAAAAATCCTCCATGGAAGGTTTAAGTGAAGAATTGCTACCAAGGCGAGCTGCTAAGAGACCCCAAGGGTCATATGAATGCTTTTCAATGAGAAACTTGAGATTAAGCTTCGTCATTTCATTGCTCATTGATTTAGCATCAACTACTGATTTGCATCTATATATACCCATCTCAAAAGGGAAACTAGAAGCTAACTTGCGTTTGTTACGCAGAAAGCTGTGGACCTCATGTAATTGCCTTAGGAACTCCATCAAAACCACCTTATCCAATGGGTATCGTCTATCGAGGTAGCATGACCGGATTGCCTGAGATACTTTAATGTCCCCTTCTCAGCAGTGATTCTTTCAGTTGGTCGTTAGCCTATCCCGGAGGCCAATAGGCTAGTCGGAATTGGAAATTAGGGTTTCCAACTGCTTGCAGATTTCTTTTGTCGATTCAGGGGTTTGCATGTTGGGATTTTGCAGTTTGGTTTATGGATTCCTTTTGGGTTTTCAAAGAGCTTTGGGGTGGTATGACATGCATTTGCATCAGGTAACTTTTCCGGACTTACTATTTTTAGTAAGTTACAATGGCTACTCAGTTTGTGGTGCATTTGAAGTCACTTACCATTTTTAGCAGTATGCTATTTATAGTAAGTTATATGTTTAACAGTGTTATTTCTAGCAGGGGTTCAACAGTTTAGTTATGTGGCTATATTAGGCAAGTCAGTTTAAGCAATTTGGTCTCCAGCACTTTTGGAGCTTCTTTTGGCAAGTTCAACACTTGGTGAAAAAATGATGCTTTAAGTGAAAATATAACTTAGGCAAATTGGACGACTTATTTGGAGAAATATTTAAGTTATATTATAATGTTTTTCACTTAAATACTTTGGACGCCCTTTCTATGTTTTATTTGCATTTTGTAAAGTTATATCTCTCATATGATTTGGGACGACTTGGAAAAGGAGGCAAATGAAACTCAAATGCAAATTAAGAAAGGTGAATGTGAATTTCAGTTTGGGCGCCCTAATTGGAGGGAAAAGGATTTGAACTTGAAGAGAAGTTATAAATATGAGTGTTGGGCTTCATTTGAGGCTATCCATTTGCAAATACAACGAAGTGCTGCCAAAATTTCTCCAGACCCTTGCTTCGAGGAATGCATACCTCCTAGCACCCTTTGTTTCCTGCTTGCAAGATAGCACCTAGCTAAGTTTGAGACTATTCTTTACACTGAAGAGCACATAGAGCTTATTGAAGACGACAACTTTTGATGTTTTTTTATTGTTGGTGTGTTGGTGTGGTGCTTGGCTGAAGCACATTTCCACTCATTGCTCCTTGCTCGATTTTTGTTTGATTATGGGCGTTGGCTACATCTTCTCCTCTACACTAGGTGCCCCTTTGCTCCAACGTTCAGATTTTTTTAAGCTGATTTTGATTTTTAATGAGAGCCACCCTTCCCTAGAAGGTTGTACTATCTTTGTCCTTGCCTTGGGATGCATGCATAAATCATTGGAGGTTGTTTGTTGCTGTTTGGTGGCTTGAGCTTAGTCGCCTACCTCCTAGGAGTTGTTTGCACTTTGTTTCATGTCATTTGGAGGTGTCCTTGCGAAATTGTGAGCATTTCATTGAGTTTGGAGCTTGCTGGTCTGAGTTTTCTGAGTGCTGCAATTTCATATCAGATTGGTAAAAAGTTCCAGTTTTGGCTTACTTTCATAGTAGATTAGCTTGCTTAATTTTGGAGATCATCTCTTATCATTTTGGAGTACTTTGGTTATCTATATCTCATTGCAATTTGCCAAAAATACTCCGACGAAGAAGACCCAAGGAAAGAAATGGTTACATGTAGTAAATGTTCATGTGTAAGCAATCTAGATAGAATTCAAAGGCCTTGAGTAGAATGAAAATATAAAAGGAAAACATCCAAATGTCGACTACTTGTCAATGGGCCATTGGTCTACTCATGAAGTTGAATGGTTCAAAATGAGCCCACTAGGGATCAAGTCTTGCTAAGTGCAAAGCCCCAACATCATGAGGGATGAGGCTAGGGTCATGCCCCACACGATTTTGGCAAAATGGATAACCCTCAACCTTGGCTCTCAACCAAAAAGTTTTCAGCCTATCTAGGTTGATATAAAAACCCTCCACAAAAAAAAATGTTGACTACCAAAACAAGAAGAAAAGGAACACAAAAGGCTAAGACCTAGATTCTTTCAATTCCTCCAAATGAGAAACTAAAATTGAACTCTCAAATAAAAGTTGTCTTATATAGTCAAACTTGAAACTTCCATGATAATAATTATTAAATATGTTGGAGAGAGGGATAACCAATCTCATTCTAATCATAAAAATCGATGAGATTGGCATAACCCTTGCATTGGGATAAAAATTATCAAGGTTGAGGGTTATACAATAAAGATAAGACAAGGAACTCTCAATGACATCATAATAGCATGAAAAAATGGGTTTTTCCCATTGAAGCCATGGGTAGGTTAGTGTTAAGATAAATAAAAAGAACAAACCACAAGCAATACACTTCAAAGGGAAAGGAAGAAAAACAAATTAATTGCAAAGAGTGTTGACATCTAAAGAGTGAAAACCGTACATCATCTAAAATCACCATAAAATCACAGTAGATTGTCAAAGGAGTTGGATTTTTTTTTAAAGGGAATTACCAATATGATTTCTATAATGATAAAGTCACACCCAAGATAGATATAGAAACATTATTCTGATACCATAGATCCCTGACCTCCGATAGCTCTTGGCATGCATTGGGCGGAAAGCCCAATCCCCGACCTTCGATAGCTCCTTGGCATGCATCAAGACGCAACTCCGTTCCTCGACTTCAAACAACTCCTAGGCACAGGTCAAGAAGCAACTCTAATTCCCAAACTCCGACATCTCCCTAGGATAGCAATCTTTTATCTAGTTATTGAAAAAGGGACATGGCAACCATTTTCTAGGGAAATAGAAGCATTAAAGCATCAATGCCCAAGAATCCCTCCTGATGTAAGAATCTTTAAGGCATTTTATTTTTTGCTAAGTGATTTATGAATTCAATTGTGTGAGAATTTTCCTTAGCTCTCTCAATTAAGAGTAGTTTGAACCCTTTTAATTCTTTCTTCCTCTTGCACGTTAAGAGTAGCTTAAACCTTTTTAATTATTTCTTCCTCTTTGTTGTACCCAAACCAAATTTTTTGCTTCATTAAGGAATTTTGCTTTAAAGAGCTTAAATCTTGTCGAATGATGTCAAAATACAATTTTTGGGCAAGTCAAGTATGGACTTTGGTCAGTGTCATGTCATTCATCAGCAGCAATTGGTCAGTACCTGGAGCTCAGAACCTAAACCTAGGACTCAGAGCGAGATATATCATGATGGAGAAGTGCTTCACGATGAAATTATATCTCTGCATGATCATATTAGTGGCCAAAACAGTGTTTACGGAAGATGGAATAGATGAAGATTTTTAGTAGAAAGCAGGTCTACACCCCTGTAGCCTAGGGGCGCCCTTCTCTTTGAAGGCCTGGATCTTGTTGCTTTTGCTTGCAAATGCATTCAATCTCTTCAGAATTAGCCCAGCTTTCCGACAAGCTATCCAGTGAAGTCATCCGAGTTGCAGAACTCTGGCAACTGAGGTCAGAACCTGAAGGTACGAGAGGTTGCATATCACAGAGGATTGTTAGTTCGCAACTTTTTGTGCCCCTGTAGCCCAGGGGCGCCCTTGAATTTGGCCCCTCAGATCATTGAATTTGCAGATGTTATCTTCCTGAGATCTTTTCTAATCTAGTCTAGCCTCGCAACGCACTAGTTCGCGAGTCAATCCAACATTTTGAGTGATCATGGCAGACATTCTACCAGACGCGTAAATCAGAGGGTGGAGAAATGTAGTATTACACAACTGTACCTTTGTAGGCTAGGGGAGCCCAACCTTTAGACCTATCAGATGGGGTTTTTAGCATTCGCAGTCTTCACAAGACTTGTGAGGAATTACTCCAACTATCCAATGAGCCCAGCCATCAGCCTCCAGGATTTGGCAAATGCTCGTACGTGTGAGGTCTGTGTGGAACGTTGAAAAGTGAAGACAGCCAGAAAATGACGAACTATAGTGAATACATTTCCCCTTGGAAAAGGTGCCCTTCTCTTTGAGGTCTTAGAAGCAATTTTCTCGCTTCGTCACCTCCAAAGACATCTCTTGCAAGTTGATCTAGCTACATAGAGAGACAGACGATACGCAAATCGGAGCACTCCAGCTCCCAGTGTGAGGGGTCAAACTAGGATATCCGAATGAAAGTTACATTTTTGATAAAATGGTATTTGAGTCTTCACAAGCTAGGGGTGCTCTTGCTTTTGGGGTCCTTAATGCAGCTTTCAAGTGCCTTACATACAGTCATTGGATGCAAAATACTTCCAGTCACGCAGTGATCCTATCATCCAGTTCGTGGGGTTCATCGTTCGCCGTTAGCGGCAATTTGAAGGGTTAGATGGCAGAATGGAGAAATGGCTGTCTGGTGACCTTGCATCAATTTAATCAAAGGCGCCTAATTTTTTGGGGTGTCAAATGTTGATTTTAGCAGTTGCAGCTCCCAGCAGACATTTCATCCTTGCTTTGCAGGCTTCGCAATGGATATCTCAGCGTGGTCACAGCTTCACTCAGTCATCCAGAAATCAGTGTTGAACATGGTCAACTGTAACTTTGCAGTCAGCTATAAAATAGGAAGTTAGCAAAAAAGTTAATAACTCTTGCAAATGGACGCCTAGAGGGTCAAATAGCGACTTTCTAGAATCAGTGAAGTTTGTCGAGTGCATTTAGATGCTTTGCTTTTTTGTCAACTGAATTAAAATAATATTTAATATTTATTTTGCATGCTAAGGCATTAAATGGCAATTTTTCCCAATAATTCATTATTAGCGCCTTTTTAACGTTGAGATTCAAATTCGCATGTAAAAGCAAGATGAATATTTTTATTATTATTTTAATCCGGGACTCTGAGTCAGTATCAGTTCAACTGGAGGGGGTCCAATCAGAATCATTCTTTTTCAGTCAGGGTTTTAAAATCTTGCAGTCATCCTTTATGGTCCGATTTTGCTCTATTTATTCATGGCATCCATAATTAATTCATTCATCCAGCTTCAGTAAAGCGAATTCCTTTCCAAAGTTGGGCAAATTTCATCAGCAATCAATGGTAAAGGCATCAAAATATTCCATTTGCAGGTGCAAGTCCAGATTTATCAGCGAATTTGAAGAAAAAGTGGCGATTTTGACAAAAGAGAGCATAAAAATCTTTCTTCTTAAATTCTTCCAAATTCTCGTCTTAAATTCATTCGCATGTTTGAAGAATTGGCAAATTTTGACAAAACAAATCTTCTGGGTTCATTCAGCATAGCTTCCTCGAGAAAACCCATGTGCTAGAATTTTTCAAGAAAATTTACTCCAGAGCATCAGTTCTCGAAGCTCTAATTTTCTCAACTGAAAATTCCTTGCATGGTCAAGTAGAAGTCAGATTTTCGCATTACTAACGTTCTGGGTTGTCTTAGAATCTTTTTCTGGACAAAACCCATATCTTAGATTTTTCTGAAAAAATTGCTCTTCGATAGGCTATTTTTAGCTTTTCAGAAAACTTGTCAGAATATAGCCGTGTTCACATTCAATAAGCAAGTTTTTCAAAATGCAACACTCAGCTCGAATTCAAGACCAAGTCAGTCTTGACTCACGACTTCATCGGGATAGTTGATACGAATCTACATAAGGTGCTTCCAGAAGTAGTCTTGGATCCAATCAAGATTAGAGATTCGATGCTTCAAAACATTCAGCAGTCTGGGTTACTTGAGGCCGCTTCCATTCCTATCTCAGTTCATTGCATAGAGTTCGTAATGTCTTATGTTAAGCATTACAACTCTCCTACTCACGAGATAGTGTCAGTAGATAGACGAGTTATATGCAGTCTCAAGCCCCTGGATGTCGAAAGATGTTTTGGTATTCCTCAGCACTCGAGCAGTCTAGTCATTTCTATGGAGCAGTGTGAGCGAGCATTCAACGTTGATATGGACAAGTGTCAGAGTAAGATGGCAAAAAGATGGTTGAAGCAAAAGAAGAACAAATTGCCAAACAATGTGGGTCGTGGTGAATAGAAGGATGAGAACGCGATTCTGATCACACTTTTGAATCGTGTCTCAGGTCATGCAGATGCAAACATATTCCAGCCCTTGATGTATTATATCATTGGTCGGATCATCTCTGGGAAAGAGCATTATGACTAGGCATCCTTCATCAGCGACATTCTCCATGAGCAAATCACCGGTTTTCTAGTTGTGCACGAGTTTCACATGTGTTCTTACCTCATATACTTGATCGCCTATCAGGGTCAGTTCAGAGGGTTGAACACAGTGGGCATACTCAGTGTTCAAAAAGGCTATCACTACTATGACCAGCTTGAGTTCACTAAGGCTGCACGTCACTTCAAGCATGTTCACGAGGCTTTCTTGACATACACAGTGAGAAACTTGGACCAAGAGTTGCATGTTCGTATCTTAGCGGTTGCTAGAGCAGCGATGGTTGATTGGGCGAACTGGTTCATTCAGTTCCCTACATACACCTACATCCGCATATATGGATTTACAAGAAATTCAGCCATGCTTCCACGCTATCCTTCGGATAGGACAGTCTTCATGGATAGGATAGTCTTCATGGAGTTCCTGAGGCAATTACATGATGTTCATCGTCATTTGCGCCGCAAACATAAACAGGCTGCCAACTTTCCCATGCAGTTCGGAATCTATTGGTGCAAAACGGCAATTGATGCTAAAGTTGCAGGACAAGAGTTAGAGAAATTTCGTCTCAAGTACCTTGTTGATGCACGCGCCTATGATCCCTGGGGTCATTATTCAACATGCCTCGGTGGTTGCTCATACCATAAGCCTACAATGGAAGACTATTGGGTGAACTGCGAGGATGACTTTGATGTGCACAGATGCAACTATGGCCGCTTTTCTCTCCCGCAGATTTCTATTTTCTTCGCAAAAGATGTGGGAGGTTTATCAGAGGGTGAGGGAGATACACTTCCTCAGTTTTTCAGAGAGCAGGTTGATACACAACCACTGCCGACAGTTGATTGGTATGCCAAGGAGTACACATCAGTAAAGGAGAGGTCTAGTAGAGTTATCCAAAACAGTATACTTTACCTCAACAGTAAGAAGACTAGGAGGATAGTCGTACCTAAAACAGAGCCGCCACCGGTGGATGCCTCACTACCTTCCTCGTCTAAACCTAAATAGAAGAAAAGGAGTAACCCTCCTAAGAAGAGTCAAGCGCCTAACAACTCAAAAGGGAAGGCACTTGCCATTGATACACACATGGAGCCAGTTCAGAGGTCAATTTAGAGTTTGCCAAAACTTGAGGTTCAGACTTGCATTCCATCACCGACACTAGAGCAGTCTCTAGTCCCGATTCACATTGAATTGGACTTAGACTCGCCACCTCGCAGTAACACCTCTACACGTTCACTCTCGTCAGAGCCTCTCATTGCTAGTACAGATCCTTCCAGTGGCATTAGTCGAGATCAGTCTTGGATTGAAGCTCAGCTGGGAAGGAAGAGAAGGCAGCCATCTTAAGTCCTTGATCATTTTGATTTTGATCATGCATACCAGAATGCACCAGACAAGAGGATCAAGAAACATGTCCATGTGGAGAGGAATGCTGATATGGAGATCGTCATTGAGACTGCCATACCTCCAGAGGGGAAGAGTTTGGATGAGATTGAAGTTCAAGACTTCGAGGTGATCACAGTTAACCTTGGTCGTAGCACCCACCAAATAGAGGTTGATCTCCTACAAGTTGCAACAGACAGCACAAGGGATAGAATAATCAAAGATGGAGAAGACAAGGCAGCCCTCAAGGCTGAAATCAAGCAGCTTCGTCAGTACATTTCTAGCCTTGTACACAGGTCAGATGTCACCGCTACACTCCCGCCGATGCTAGAGCCACCAGCAGAACAAGGCCAGCTTGATCACTTGGTTACATACGGCAAGCGTTTCGAGGATTGGGAGGAGTTCATTACTGGAGGCTGCTTTGTGCTTGCAGAGTTATACTAGTTGCGGTACAATGCACGCGAACTCCGTCTACGTCTCCAAGATGAGGAGCGAGGCATGGCGATTAGCAGACCCCGGGATGAGATTATGATTGCTCACCTAAGTATGGCATATGAATCAGTCACAGATGCAGAAGATAAAGAGGCTATCTACACTTGGAAGACACAATTGATTTTCAAGGCGAAGATAGAGGAGACAATGGTATCAGAGTTGGCTGAGAGTAGAGAGCACATCACTAGTGCACTCTGGTGCGTGAGAACTCTCGTGTCTCGCATACCGTGCCAGTATCAGTTTGAGGGTGCGTATGTTGAGCTTGCTGACGTCCAGTCAGAGCTCCAGGCACTCATTCATGGTATTTTCAGTGGGGAGACCGTTGGCTATAAGATGAATCAGCTTGCAGTCATGTCAGCATTGTTCGATGAAGCAACTAGGAGCAGAGGTGAACTTCAATGTCAGATCATACCTGGTGAAGACATGTTGCACAGACACAGTATACTTCGACAGAGTATCAGTGCCCAGACAGTGGTGCAGTTAACAACCTCGTGGAGGGGTTAGTTGCTCGAGATCACGGCCAGTAGACTTCAGTTCCCACCTCTCAGGATAGACATTAAACACATCAGTTAACTTGACGCTTCTTTCCGAGTTAACTCGTTGTCCCACATCTCATGCATGTCTATTTTGGAATTATCTATGTTCACTTGGAGTTTCTTTTAGGGTTTTCGTTAACTAATGGTAGTATTCCAGTTAACTTTGCTTTCAATAAGGATGTGCATGCTTGCACATTGTCCATTTAGATTAGATGTATCGATTAACTGACGGTAGCTTTCCAGTTAACTGTATAGTTTGCTTTATTAGGGTTTAGCAATAAATCTTGCATGCATTGCAAGACTGTAGTTGACTCAAGGTGATTTTAGGGTTCCCTACACCTTTCAATGTCTTTAAATAAGAGTTTTTGCTCATTTGTAAATGACTTTTGCACGAGAGAGTAATATATGTTGTGCCCACCTTGCCTGTAATATTGCTTATTCTGTATCTGTTCACAAGTGTTTATTATGATGATGAATTGTTATGCCACTCAGCTTTCATGCAATTATTATGGTGAATGCTTATCTTAGTTAGATATAGTGGCTAGTTCAATCGTAAATTGTATGCATGTTTCATCTATGCAATTTACTGTCCTAGTTGGCTATCCTTATGTTGTGTTTTCTAATAAGCATATTCAGATTGAGCAAATAGTTGTGCCCACCTTGCCTTCACGTTGAGAATCTGTACTTAAAGCTTATCGTGTGATGTGTGTGATAATAAACTTATTCAAACAAGCAAATAGTTGGCCCACCTTGCCTTCATGTTGTGAATCTATACTCGATTTATCGTGTATGCTCATTCCCACTCTGTTTCCTCATGCTCTGATTTCTTGAGGGGATTGGATAGTTAAGTTACTTAGTTTTGGGTTGTAGTGAAGTCCTGCGAAACTAGAAAATCCTTGGCTGCATGAAATATTCCGAGCCAAATTTTTTCGTTTTTCAATTAACAGATTACAACATTACAAGCAAGTACCCGTTAAGGTTAGATGATAAACCCAAACGTACGGAAACAACTCTAACCAGTATGGCGCCAATGATGGCGAGCATTGGTCAGAGAGTCTTCTACTCTAAATGCTTGAAAGGGAACTCAACGTCAAGTATGTGCTACCCAATCCAATGCGGAGTGAGGGGCGACCATATGACGGAGTGATTACAGAAAGCAAAGCTTGAAATGAAATGCTGAAAGCTGAAAACTACTCAACACCCAGAATGTGCTTGCTCACCCAGAATGGGAAGTAGCTACCATAGGGCGGAGTTATAACTATTTCAAACTAGTACTGAAAGCAAGAACGTGAATTACAAATAATGACAAAGCAATAGTAAAGGATACTGGTCAGTACTACTGCCAGTTTACAAAATATAACTATTGCTTGCAATGTCAATATATCAAATTCTTCCCAGATAGAGTATTCAACAATGTATCTGCTACAAGCTCTAAGTAAACCACAATGCCAATTACAAATCAGGAAAATGCAGATTGCTAGAACTGTCACAATCAGATCTGCACTTTAATCATATGACCAGCAGCTTACAAAATGGAAGAATTGTTCATAACTTCCTCAATAGACATCCGATTTATATACCGTAAATTGCAATGCACTTGGAGAACCTAGGCAACCAATATTGAACCCTTAAACTGATCAAAATGCAACAATTTCAATTTGCACGAATCCCAAGACAGCACCAAAAAGGTACGGCCCCAGCAGGAATTCGACTTTACTTTAAAAATTCCACACTTTGCTATAAATCCTGAAATTCTAGATGAAGATTCGCCCTTGACAAACTACTGAAAAGAGATACTACCCAGAACTATATTTTTTGTCTTTTTTGAGATATGAGTAAAAACATGGATCTGCTGTAACTAAAATGCAACTTTGGAACCCTCTAATATGCAGAAATCAGAAACTAAAGAATTACAATGATGTTTACAATGCACGAACTTAAATGCAACTCACAGTACAAAGAATCACCACTAGATGTTGTCTTGCAAACACGAAGCGATGCCCAAGCTAGGAGGCCTTCATTCCTCGAAGCAGTTCCAGAGCCAATCCGGCAGCATAACAGTATAGTCGACCAAAGATGAAGAAATGAAGCTCAAGGCCTTCCTTTTATAATTTTCCAGTTGACTTCACTTAACCCTAAAATCACTTTCAAGCCAAAACCCTAATCTCCTCAAAGATGGCGTACTTTCTCCTTCAAGGTTCAATATGTGATATTTTAATTAAATGCCATGCTTTGATAAATGCGCCCAACATAAGCTTGCTTTGACTTAGTAATAATTAAAATATTCCTTAATGAGGGCGCCACCCTCAAAAGACCACCTTTTTAAAACAACATTAAGTCAATCAACTAGGCCAAGGGTCAACGTCAAAATATAATATTTAAACGTGACTTTAAATTAAATGACTTGACTTATTTCTCCGAAAGTGCCCTGAAGCCAATACTGAGCAAGTCAACTGACCAAACTGAAGCAGGAAGTCAACCAAGCTGAACCCAACTGGAAAGCTGCCAAAAATAGAATTTACTAAAAATAGTAAATTCCAGAAAGTGCTCTGAATGCCGAGATGAACATACCACTGCGAAGCTCTCTGAAAACCCAGAAAGAATCCGCCATTGAATCCATCATCTCTGAGCAATGACCTCCTCAAAAATAGGAAACCCTAATTTTACCTTCCGACTAGCCTTCGGGTTTCCAGAAAAAGGCCAATGGTCACATGATCGATCAGGTTTGAGAAGGGGACATTACAGTCCGCCCTCCCCAAGATTGCTTGTCCTCAAGCAATCGCAAACTAGGATGCTGCAATATCTCATCACTTTCCCAAGTTGCATCCTCCATAGGCAGGTTCTTCCACTTTACCAGGTATTCTCTGATGGTTCTTTTCCTCAAAGAACGTTCTCTGACATCAAGTATCTCCTCTGGAACTAGAACCAACTGTCCCTCTTCATCCAACGGTGGCAACTGTGAAGAAGCAACCACATTGTGTCCAAGTGCCTTCTTGAGGCGAGACACGTGGAAGACGTTATGCACTCTGCTATCTGAAGGTAGCTCTAATTCATAAGCTACTGCCCCAACTTTTCTGATGACCCTAAATGGCCTATAGAAGCGAGGTTTGAGCTTCTCAGCTCCACTCTTCTTGAGAGTAGACTGTCTATAAGGTTGTAAACGAAGATAGACCATATCCCCAACCTCAAAAGAACGCTCAACACGCCTCTGATCAGCATACAACTTCTGCTGATTTTGTGCAATATGCAAATTATCCTTCAAGGATTTCATTATGTCTTGACTATGCTGCAATAAATCCTTGGCTAGGGGTGCTTTGCTTTCACCAAACACCAAATCTGCAAAACTAAGTGCTTCATACCCATAAAGTGCCAAGAAAGGAGACATCTTAATTGACATATGAAAAGTAGAGTTATAGCAGTACTCGCCTATATGCAGCCACTTGACCCAAGCTCTCTGCTGTTCTGACACATAATTTCTCAAGTAGCCTTCCAACCACTTGTTCACCACTTCTGTTTGCCCATCTGTTTGGGGATGGTAACTAGTGCTTGGGGTGAGCACAGTACCACTCATTCTGAAGACTTCTTGCCAAAACGTACTTAGGAACTTGCTGTCCCTATCACTCACAATGTTCTTTGGCAACCCATGTAGCCTAAACACTTCTCGAAAAAACAGATCTGCAACTTGGGCTGCAGAAAAAGTGCTGGTAATGGCGAAGAAATGAGCAAATTTGGTTAGCCTATCCACCACTACATAAATACAATCCTTCCCTTGGGCCTTGGGCAACCCTGTGATGAAGTCCATCGAGATACTTTCCCATTTTTGATTGGGAATAGGAAGTGGTTGCAGCAAACCGGCTGGTAATGTATGCTCATTTTTATTCGCTTGACAAACAGGACACTCCTGAATGTAGCGTTGAACTTCTCCTTTCAATCCTTTCCAAGAAAACCTTTCTCGGATCTGCCTATAGGTCTTGAAAAAACCTTGGTGACCAGCAACTGGAATGTCATGAAAAGTCAAAAGAATCTTCTTCTTGAGCTTAGAATCAGCCACCAGAAAGATTCTTCCCTTATAATGGATCAATCCCTCAACCACCTGGTACCTTTCATCATGGAAAGTACCTTCCAGAATGCTTGGTTGCAAACTGATTTTTTGCATAATCAGCAAGCAACATGTCTCTCCAATCTGCAGTAAGCTCACACAATGAGCTAAGATGAGGCCTTCTGGAGAGAGCATCGGCCACGACATTATTTTTCCCTTTGACATATTCAATGTCAAAGTCGTAAGCTTGAAGCTTACTCACCCATTTCTGTTGCCTCTCATTTAGGTCTTTCTGGTGCATGAAATGCTTGAGGCTATTGTGGTCCGTCTTAACCACGAACTTGTTCCCCACCAAGTACTGCCTGAACTTGGCTAATGCATGCATAATGGCAAGCATTTCTTTGTCATAGATTGAGTATGTCCTTTCAACACCCCGTAATTTTCTGCTCTCAAACACGATAGGATGTTTGTCTTGCATCAGGACAGCCCCCACTCCTTCACCCGATGCATCACATTGCAGCTCGAATGGTTTGGAGAAATCTGGAATAGCCAAAACTGGACACGAACTCATGATCTTCTTGAACTTATCAAAAACAATTTGAGCCTTTTCTGACCAAGCAAAGGCTCCCTTTTCGGTGAGATCAGTAAGAGGAGCAGCATTCTGTGAATACCCCTTTACGAATCTCCGATAAAAACCACAAAGACCCAGAAAACCTTTCAACTGAGTCAAGCTCTCAGGAGGTGGCTAATCAACTACTGCTTTGATCTTTTCCGGATCCACCTTCACTCCCTCAGCACTGATTATGTGGCCAAGGTACAGTAACTCCTCCATTCCAAATTCACATTTGGAAGCTTTTGCGAACAAGCTCTCAAATTCCATGATACTAAGCACTTCCTCCAAGTGCTTGAGGTGATCTTCCCAAGTCTTGCTGTAGATCAGAATATCATCAAAATCATCAAAAAATATCAGCACAAACCTTCGTAACTGATTCTGGAGGACACGGTTCATGCAAGACTGAAAGGTAGCCGGAGCGTTAGTCAACCCAAATGGCATGACCCAGAATTCAAAATGGCCATGATGACATCGAAGGCTGTCTTTTCCATCGATCCTCATTAGGTATCGATGATGGTAACTTGAACTCTCGGATCCAATTTTGAAAGGAACTTTAGCCCCATGCAACCATCAATGGCTCATCTCTGGGAATGGGGTATACATTTGTGATGGTGCTTTGGTTCAAAAGCCGATGAGTCTAGCATGGCATGGTACCATCCTTCTTCCGCAGAACCCGCTGCCGGATGCAAAGGGGGCTCTTTAGCGATATGAAACCCATCTCCCAAAGAAGTTCGAATATTCTTCTCGATCTCATCCTTTTGCCTCTTCGGATACCGATATGGAGTTGTGATCACCGGTTTAGCCCCTTCCTTGAGCTCTATGATGTGTTCTGAACCTCGATCAGGAGGTGGTCCAGGAGGTAAATCCGCAAACACTTTACTCTTCTTGGTGAGTAAAGACTGAATATCTGGAGGATGCTCTATTTTCGTTTCAGCTAGACTAGCTGGAAGAATCATGCACTCCGCAGCCCACTCCACTTGGTCATGACGTATCAACCTTGCCATCCTCTTGAATGACACAATCCGAGGGCCACCATTTGACATTCCTCTCAACACCACCTTCTTTCCATCGGATTGAAATTTGAGTTCCATGGTTTGCAGATTTAAGGAGATCTCTCCAAGAGATCGCAGCCACTGAATGCCAAGGACAGCATCCGTATCTCCAATATTAACCACATAGAAGTCATCCTTGACTTCGTAATTGCCCAATTGCATTGACATGTTGGGAATCCTCTTGGTGCATGAGATGTGAAACCCATCAGCAACCATAACTCTGAACCCTTCAAAGTCTTCTGTTTGCAACCCTTTCTTTGCCACCACAACTTCGTCTATGAAGTTATGTGTTGCTCCAGTGTCAATTAAAGCAACAATACGCTGCCCTTTGATCATCCCACGAACTTTGAAAGACTCATTCTTTTGGAAGCTCGAAAGTTGAGCCAATGTACCACCACTTTCTTTTTCACTTTCAGACTCTTCTGGAGTTTTTTCTTCATCGCTGTCCTCAAAATCAGCTTGCTGATCAGAAAAATCAGAATTGCTTTCTTCAGCTGTATAGAACTCAATTTGATGGATTTTAGCACACTTTGGACACACATGATCTTGGGACCATTTTTCCCAACAACGGAAACATAACCCCTTTCTTCGGAGTTCATTGATAGTCTCTGGATCCAATCTTGTGCCATGAGGTTTCTGTGGTTTAAACTCCTTATGGTGAGGCTTTTGATGAAACTTTTTCCCTCTATCCCCCTTGTGAAATGCTGGTTTGGAATGGAATTTTGCTTTGGGAGCAGGCCACTCCATGTTTCTAGCTTTTTTCATTGCTTCTTGTAAGGATGGTGGATCAAAAGCTTTGATCCAACCCTTGAGTGGCTCCATCAATCCTTCGCTGAATAGAATCACTAATCTTCTCTCTGTGATTCCAGTGACCATAACTGAAAGTCTTTGAAACTCAGCTATGTAGGCATCAACAGTGCCATACTGCCTCAACTGTGCCAACTCCCTAAAATGCACTTCTGGGTCCTTCTTCTCGAACCTCTCAATGAGTCTATTGGTGAACTCATCGTAGCTCGTGATAGACCCATGACCTAAGGTGACTAGGCCATGGTACCACCACTCATGCGCCACCCCATCTAGGTGTAGCGTAGCGAATTTAATCGCTTCTTCTTCAGCCATTGGCCTAAGAGCCAAATAGTTGTCTAGCTTCTGTATCCAAGCTCGAGCAGAATTATTATCACTTCCATCGAAGTGGGGAAGCGTAACCTTTTTGATAGCTTGATACAAGTCTCCTTGTGCTGGAGTTCTTCTTTGGTCATAATTTCTCCTTTGGCCTCTATCCTTCCTTCTATACTCCATGTAATCATTGAAGGACATGTCAAGTTTGACCTCATCAGGAAGGGTGTCATACTCCGTACGGCCTATCCTCACTCTCTCCAAAGATGAAGCATTTTCTTCGGGATCGGGATGTGGGTTTGCTGGTGCCAAAAACGTGGGTTTGAGTGGTCTAGCAGAAATGTAGGTGCGGCTAACTGAAGGTTGGGCAACATGACCATTGTGCTGGTTGGTAGCACTATGCTCACCGGCATGCACTGTATTGTTGTGTGGAGTATTTGGACCCAATCTCCCTAACATGAGAGAGAACATATCCAACAAAGCATCCATCTTCTTATCAAGCCCTTGACCTAGATTGGCCGAATTGTCTATACCCTTCCCACTGTCACCTCTGTTGCCTGAACTTCTTTCATTGCCACCAAAAATCCTTTCATTTCTTTCATTGCCACCTAAACTCCTTTCGTTATCCCCCATTTTTGTTTCCTGTGAAGGCTCCCAATTAGCCCTCAAAACCTCTGATGATGTCTGACCTTCTGGAGCTTGATACAACTGTGTCTGAACTGTATCCCTCTTGTATACTCTTGCCAAGTACCTCTGTTCTCTGTCACTCATAGAAAGTTGATTTCACAGGATGGCAGGATGCGTGGCTCTGATACCACTGAAATATTCTGAGCCAATTTTTTTCGTTTTTCAATTAACAGATTACAACATTACAAGCAAGTACCCGTTAAGGTTAGATGATAAACCCAAACGTACGGAAACAACTCTAACCAGTATGGCGCCGATGATGGCAAGCATTGGTCAGAGTGTCTTCTACTCTAAATGCTTGAAAGGGAACTCAACATCAAGTATGTGCTACCCAATCCAATGCGGAGTGAGGGGCGACCATATGACGGAGTGATTACAGAAAGCAAAGCTTGAAATGAAATGCTGAAAGCTGAAAACTACTCAACACCCAGAATGTGCTTGCTCACCCAGAATGGGAAGTAGCTACCATAGGGCGGAGTTATAACTATTTCAAACTAGTACTGAAAGCAAGAACGTGAATTACAAATAATGACAAAGCAATAGTAAAGGATACTGGTCAGTACTACTGCCAATTTACAAAATATAACTATTGCCTGCAATGTCAATATATCAAATTCTTCCCAAATAGAGTATTCAACAATGTATCTGCTACAAGCTCTAAGTAAACCACAATGCCAATTACAAATCAGGAAAATGCAGATTGCTAGAACTGTCACAATCAGATCTGCACTTTAATCATATGACCAGCAGCTTACAAAATGGAAGAATTGTTCATAACTTCCTCAATAGACATCCGATTTATATACCGTAAATTGCAATGCACTTGGAGAACCTAGGCGACCAATATTGAACCCTTAAACTGATCAAAATGCAACAATTTCAATTTGCACGAATCCCAAGACAGCACCAAAAAGGTACGGCCCCAGCAGGAATTCGACTTTACTTTAAAAATTCC
>VDFB02293243.1:0-27597 GCA_007258455.2 Sequoia sempervirens | reverse complement strand
AATTGATGCTAAAGTTGCAGGACAAGAGTTAGAGAAATTTCGTCTCAAGTACCTTGTTGATGCACGCGCCTATGATCCCTGGGGTCATTATTCAACATGCCTCGGTGGTTGCTCATACCATAAGCCTACAATGGAAGACTATTGGGTGAACTGCGAGGATGACTTTGATGTGCACAGATGCAACTATGGCCGCTTTTCTCTCCCGCAGATTTCTATTTTCTTCGCAAAAGATGTGGGAGGTTTATCAGAGGGTGAGGGAGATACACTTCCTCAGTTTTTCAGAGAGCAGGTTGATACACAACCACTGCCGACAGTTGATTGGTATGCCAAGGAGTACACATCAGTAAAGGAGAGGTCTAGTAGAGTTATCCAAAACAGTATACTTTACCTCAACAGTAAGAAGACTAGGAGGATAGTCGTACCTAAAACAGAGCCGCCACCGGTGGATGCCTCACTACCTTCCTCGTCTAAACCTAAATAGAAGAAAAGGAGTAACCCTCCTAAGAAGAGTCAAGCGCCTAACAACTCAAAAGGGAAGGCACTTGCCATTGATACACACATGGAGCCAGTTCAGAGGTCAATTTAGAGTTTGCCAAAACTTGAGGTTCAGACTTGCATTCCATCACCGACACTAGAGCAGTCTCTAGTCCCGATTCACATTGAATTGGACTTAGACTCGCCACCTCGCAGTAACACCTCTACACGTTCACTCTCGTCAGAGCCTCTCATTGCTAGTACAGATCCTTCCAGTGGCATTAGTCGAGATCAGTCTTGGATTGAAGCTCAGCTGGGAAGGAAGAGAAGGCAGCCATCTTAAGTCCTTGATCATTTTGATTTTGATCATGCATACCAGAATGCACCAGACAAGAGGATCAAGAAACATGTCCATGTGGAGAGGAATGCTGATATGGAGATCGTCATTGAGACTGCCATACCTCCAGAGGGGAAGAGTTTGGATGAGATTGAAGTTCAAGACTTCGAGGTGATCACAGTTAACCTTGGTCGTAGCACCCACCAAATAGAGGTTGATCTCCTACAAGTTGCAACAGACAGCACAAGGGATAGAATAATCAAAGATGGAGAAGACAAGGCAGCCCTCAAGGCTGAAATCAAGCAGCTTCGTCAGTACATTTCTAGCCTTGTACACAGGTCAGATGTCACCGCTACACTCCCGCCGATGCTAGAGCCACCAGCAGAACAAGGCCAGCTTGATCACTTGGTTACATACGGCAAGCGTTTCGAGGATTGGGAGGAGTTCATTACTGGAGGCTGCTTTGTGCTTGCAGAGTTATACTAGTTGCGGTACAATGCACGCGAACTCCGTCTACGTCTCCAAGATGAGGAGCGAGGCATGGCGATTAGCAGACCCCGGGATGAGATTATGATTGCTCACCTAAGTATGGCATATGAATCAGTCACAGATGCAGAAGATAAAGAGGCTATCTACACTTGGAAGACACAATTGATTTTCAAGGCGAAGATAGAGGAGACAATGGTATCAGAGTTGGCTGAGAGTAGAGAGCACATCACTAGTGCACTCTGGTGCGTGAGAACTCTCGTGTCTCGCATACCGTGCCAGTATCAGTTTGAGGGTGCGTATGTTGAGCTTGCTGACGTCCAGTCAGAGCTCCAGGCACTCATTCATGGTATTTTCAGTGGGGAGACCGTTGGCTATAAGATGAATCAGCTTGCAGTCATGTCAGCATTGTTCGATGAAGCAACTAGGAGCAGAGGTGAACTTCAATGTCAGATCATACCTGGTGAAGACATGTTGCACAGACACAGTATACTTCGACAGAGTATCAGTGCCCAGACAGTGGTGCAGTTAACAACCTCGTGGAGGGGTTAGTTGCTCGAGATCACGGCCAGTAGACTTCAGTTCCCACCTCTCAGGATAGACATTAAACACATCAGTTAACTTGACGCTTCTTTCCGAGTTAACTCGTTGTCCCACATCTCATGCATGTCTATTTTGGAATTATCTATGTTCACTTGGAGTTTCTTTTAGGGTTTTCGTTAACTAATGGTAGTATTCCAGTTAACTTTGCTTTCAATAAGGATGTGCATGCTTGCACATTGTCCATTTAGATTAGATGTATCGATTAACTGACGGTAGCTTTCCAGTTAACTGTATAGTTTGCTTTATTAGGGTTTAGCAATAAATCTTGCATGCATTGCAAGACTGTAGTTGACTCAAGGTGATTTTAGGGTTCCCTACACCTTTCAATGTCTTTAAATAAGAGTTTTTGCTCATTTGTAAATGACTTTTGCACGAGAGAGTAATATATGTTGTGCCCACCTTGCCTGTAATATTGCTTATTCTGTATCTGTTCACAAGTGTTTATTATGATGATGAATTGTTATGCCACTCAGCTTTCATGCAATTATTATGGTGAATGCTTATCTTAGTTAGATATAGTGGCTAGTTCAATCGTAAATTGTATGCATGTTTCATCTATGCAATTTACTGTCCTAGTTGGCTATCCTTATGTTGTGTTTTCTAATAAGCATATTCAGATTGAGCAAATAGTTGTGCCCACCTTGCCTTCACGTTGAGAATCTGTACTTAAAGCTTATCGTGTGATGTGTGTGATAATAAACTTATTCAAACAAGCAAATAGTTGGCCCACCTTGCCTTCATGTTGTGAATCTATACTCGATTTATCGTGTATGCTCATTCCCACTCTGTTTCCTCATGCTCTGATTTCTTGAGGGGATTGGATAGTTAAGTTACTTAGTTTTGGGTTGTAGTGAAGTCCTGCGAAACTAGAAAATCCTTGGCTGCATGAAATATTCCGAGCCAAATTTTTTCGTTTTTCAATTAACAGATTACAACATTACAAGCAAGTACCCGTTAAGGTTAGATGATAAACCCAAACGTACGGAAACAACTCTAACCAGTATGGCGCCAATGATGGCGAGCATTGGTCAGAGAGTCTTCTACTCTAAATGCTTGAAAGGGAACTCAACGTCAAGTATGTGCTACCCAATCCAATGCGGAGTGAGGGGCGACCATATGACGGAGTGATTACAGAAAGCAAAGCTTGAAATGAAATGCTGAAAGCTGAAAACTACTCAACACCCAGAATGTGCTTGCTCACCCAGAATGGGAAGTAGCTACCATAGGGCGGAGTTATAACTATTTCAAACTAGTACTGAAAGCAAGAACGTGAATTACAAATAATGACAAAGCAATAGTAAAGGATACTGGTCAGTACTACTGCCAGTTTACAAAATATAACTATTGCTTGCAATGTCAATATATCAAATTCTTCCCAGATAGAGTATTCAACAATGTATCTGCTACAAGCTCTAAGTAAACCACAATGCCAATTACAAATCAGGAAAATGCAGATTGCTAGAACTGTCACAATCAGATCTGCACTTTAATCATATGACCAGCAGCTTACAAAATGGAAGAATTGTTCATAACTTCCTCAATAGACATCCGATTTATATACCGTAAATTGCAATGCACTTGGAGAACCTAGGCAACCAATATTGAACCCTTAAACTGATCAAAATGCAACAATTTCAATTTGCACGAATCCCAAGACAGCACCAAAAAGGTACGGCCCCAGCAGGAATTCGACTTTACTTTAAAAATTCCACACTTTGCTATAAATCCTGAAATTCTAGATGAAGATTCGCCCTTGACAAACTACTGAAAAGAGATACTACCCAGAACTATATTTTTTGTCTTTTTTGAGATATGAGTAAAAACATAGATCTGCTGTAACTAAAATGCAACTTTGGAACCCTCTAATATGCAGAAATCAGAAAACCAAAGAATTACAAATGATGTTTACAATGCAACGCAATCCCTAAATGCAACCTCACAAGCACAAAGAATCACCACTAGATGTTGTCTTGCAAACACGAACCGATGCTTGAGCTAGGAGGCCTTCATTCCTCGAAGCGATTCCAGAGCCAATCCGGCAGCATAACAGTATAGTCGACCAAAGATGCTGAAATGAAGCTCAAGGCCTTCCTTTTATAATTTTCCAGTTGACTTCACTTAACCCTAAAATCACTTTCAAGCCAAAACCCTAATCTCCTCAAAGATGGCGTACTTTCTTCTTCAAGGTTCAATATGTGATATTTTAATTAAATGCCATGCTTTGATAAATGCGCCCAACATAAGCTTGCTTTGACTTAGTAATAATTAAAATATTCCTTAATGAGGGCGCCACCCTCAAAAGACCACCTTTTTAAAACAACATTAAGTCAATCAACTAGGCCAAGGGTCAACGTCAAAATATAATATTTAAACGTGACTTTAAATTAAATGACTTGACTTATTTCTCCGAAAGTGCCCTGAAGCCAATGCTGATCAAGTCAACTGACCAAACTGAAGCAGGACGTCAACCAAGCTGAACCCAATTGAAAAGCTGCCAAAAATAGAATTTACTAAAAATAGTAAATTCCAGAAAGTGCTCTGAATGCCGAGATGAACATACCACTGCGAAGCTCTCTCGTTCTAAAGAACCGGGCCATTGAATTCACCATCTCTGAGCAATGACCTCAAAAATAGGAAACCCTAATTTTACCTTTCGACTAGCCTTCGGGTTTCCAGAAAAAGGCCAATGGTCATGTGAACGATCAGGTTTGAGAAGGGGATATTACAGTCCGCCCTCCCCAAGATTGCTTGTCCTCAAGCAATCGCAAACTAGGATGCTGCAATATCTCATCACTTTCCCAAGTTGCATCCTCCATATGTGTCTCCAATTTTACCGTATTTCTCTCGATGGTTTCTTTTTCTCAAAGAACGCTTCATTATCGGGTATTCCACTGGAACTAGAACCAACTGTCCCTCTTCATCCAACGGTGGCAACTGTGAAGAAGCAACCACATTGTGTCCAAGTGCCTTCTTGAGGCGAGACACGTGGAAGACGTTATGCACTCTGCTATCTGAAGGTAGCTCTAATTCATAAGCTACTGCCCCAACTTTTCTGATGACCCTAAATGGCCTATAGAAGCGAGGTTTGAGCTTCTCAGCTCCACTCTTCTTGAGAGTAGACTGTCTATAAGGTTGTAAACGAAGATAGACCATATCCCCAACCTCAAAAGAACGCTCAACACGCCTCTGATCAGCATACAACTTCTGCTGATTTTGTGCAATATGCAAATTATCCTTCAAGGATTTCATTATGTCTTGACTATGCTGCAATAAATCCTTGGCTAGGGGTGCTTTGCTTTCACCAAACACCAAATCTGCAAAACTAAGTGCTTCATACCCATAAAGTGCCAAGAAAGGAGACATCTTAATTGACATATGAAAAGTAGAGTTATAGCAGTACTCGCCTATATGCAGCCACTTGACCCAAGCTCTCTGCTGTTCTGACACATAATTTCTCAAGTAGCCTTCCAACCACTTGTTCACCACTTCTGTTTGCCCATCTGTTTGGGGATGGTAACTAGTGCTTGGGGTGAGCACAGTACCACTCATTCTGAAGACTTCTTGCCAAAATGTACTTAGGAACTTGTTGTCCCTATCACTTACAATGTTCTTTGGCAACCCATGTAGCCTAAACACTTCTCGAAAAAACAGATCTGCAACTTGGGCTGCAGAAAAACTGCTGGTAATGGCGAAGAAATGAGCAAATTTGGTTAGCCTATCCACCACTACATAAATACAATCCTTCCCTTGGGCCTTGGGCAACCCTGTGATGAAGTCCATAGAGATACTTTCCCATTTTTGATTGGGAATAGGAAGGGGTTGCAGCAAACCGGCTGGTAATGTATGCTCATTTTTATTTGCTTGACAAACAGGACACTCCTGAATGTAGCGTTGAACTTCTCCTTTCAATCCTTTCCAAGAAAACCTTTCTCGGATCTGCCTATAGGTCTTGAAAAAACCTTGGTGACCAGCAACTGGAATGTCATGAAAGGTTAAAAGAATCTTCTTCTTAAGCTTCGAATCAGCCACCAGAAAGATTCTTCCTTTATACTGGATCAATCCCTCAACCACCTGGTACCTTTCATCATGGAAAGTACCTTCCAGAATGCTGGTTGCAAACTGATTTTTGGCATAATCAGCAAGCAACATGTCTCTCCAATCTGCAGTAAGCTCACACAATGAGCTAAGATGAGGCCTTCTGGAAAGAGCATCAGCCACAACATTATTTTTCCCTTTGACATATTCAATGTCAAAGTCGTAAGCTTGAAGCTTACTCACCCATTTCTGTTGCCTCTCATTTAGGTCTTTCTGGTGCATGAAATGCTTGAGGCTATTGTGGTCCGTCTTAACCACGAACTTGTTCCCCACCAAGTACTGCCTGAACTTGGCTAATGCATGCATAATGGCAAGCATTTCTTTGTCATAGATTGAGTATGTCCTTTCAACACCCCGTAATTTTCTGCTCTCAAACACGATAGGATGTTTGTCTTGCATCAGGACAGCCCCCACTCCTTCACCCGATGCATCACATTGCAGCTCGAATGGTTTGGAGAAATCTGGAATAGCCAAAACTGGACACGAACTCATGATCTTCTTGAACTTATCAAAAACAATTTGAGCCTTTTCTGACCAAGCAAAGGCTCCCTTTTCGGTGAGATCAGTAAGAGGAGCAGCATTCTGTGAATACCCCTTTACGAATCTCCGATAAAAACCACAAAGACCCAGAAAACCTTTCAACTGAGTCAAGCTCTCAGGAGGTGGCTAATCAACTACTGCTTTGATCTTTTCCGGATCCACCTTCACTCCCTCAGCACTGATTATGTGGCCAAGGTACAGTAACTCCTCCATTCCAAATTCACATTTGGAAGCTTTTGCGAACAAGCTCTCAAATTCCATGATACTAAGCACTTCCTCCAAGTGCTTGAGGTGATCTTCCCAAGTCTTGATGTAGATCAGAATATCATCAAAAAATATCAGCACAAACCTTCGTAACTGATTCTGAAAGACACGGTTCATGCAAGACTGAAAGGTAGCCGGAGCCTTAGTCAACCCAAATGGCATGACTAAGAATTCAAAATGGCCATAGTGACATCTGAAAGTTGCCCTTTTCCACATCTCGACACCTCTATTCGTATTCGATGGTAACCCTCGACTCCTCGACAATTTTCAAAAGAACTTAGCCCCATGCAGCTCATCACCGAGCTCATCTACCGAATGGGTATTCTGTTCTTTTGATGGTGCTTTGTTCAAAGCATCTATAGTCCACGCGACATGCGCATGGTACCATCCCTTCTTCTCACAAGAACCACCGCAGATGCGGCTCTTTGCTTGCATAGCCCTCCTCCCTCCTCCAAAAGTTCTCGAATATTCTTCTCGATCTCATCCTTTTGCCTCTTCGGATACCGATATGGAGTTGTGATCACCGGTTTAGCCCCTTCCTTGAGCTCTATGATGTGTTCTGAACCTCGATCAGGAGGGGGTCCAGGAGGTAAATCATCAAACACTTTACTCTTCTTGGTGAGTAAAGACTGAATATTTGGAGGATGCTCTATTTTCATTTCAGCTGGACTAGCTGGAAGGATCATGCACTCCGCAGCCCACTCCACTTGGTCATGACGTATCAACCTTGCCATCCTCTTGAATGACACAATCCGAGGGCCACCATTTGACATTCCTCTCAACACCACCTTCTTTCCGTCGGATTGAAATTTGAGTTCCATGGTTTGCAGATTTAAAGAGATCTCTCCAAGAGATCGCAGCCACTGAATGCCAAGGACAGCATTCGTATCTCCAATATTAACCACATAGAAGTCATCCTTGACTTCGTAATTGCCCAATTGCATTGACATGTTGGGAATCCTCTTGGTGCATGAGATGTGAAACCCATCAGCAACCATAACTCTGGAACCTTCAAAGTCTTCTGTTTGCAACCCTTTCTTTGCCACCACAACTTCGTCTATGAAGTTATGTGTTGCTCCAGTGTCAATTAAAGCAACAATACGCTGCCCTTTGATCATCCCACGAACTTTGAAAGACTCATTCTTTTGGAAGCTCGAAAGTTGAGCCAATGTTCCACCACTTTCTTTTTCACTTTCAGACTCTTCTGGAGTTTTTTCTTCATCGCTGTCCTCAAAATCAGCTTGCTGATCAGAAAAATCAGAATTGCTTTCTTCAGCTGTATAGAACTCAATTTGATGGATTTTAGCACCCTTTGGGCACACATGATCTTGGGACCATTTTCCCAACAACGGAAACATAACCCCTTTCTTCGGAGTTCATTGATAGTCTCTGGATCCAATCTTGTGCCATGAGGTTTCTGCGGTTTAAACTCCTTATGGTGAGGCTTTTGATGAAACTTTTTCCCTCTAGCCCCCTTGTGAAATGCTGGTTTGGAATGGAACTTTGCTTTGGGAGCAGCCCACTCCATGTTTCTAGCTTTCTTCATTGCTTCTTGTAAGGACGGTGGATCAAAAGCTTTGATCCAACCCTTGAGTGTCTCCATCAATCCTTCGCTGAATAGGATCACTAATCTTCTCTCCGTGATTCCAGTGACCATAACTGAAAGTCTTTGAAACTCAGCTATGTAGGCATCAACAGTGCCATATTGCCTCAACTGTGCCAACTCCCTAAAATGCACTTCTGGGTCCTTCTTCTCGAACCTCTCAATGAGTCTATTGGTGAACTCATCGTAGCTAGTGATAGACCCATGACCTAAGGTGACTAGGCCATGGTACCACCACTCATGCGCCACCCCATCTAGGTGTAGCGTAGTGAATTTAATCGCTTCTTCTTCAGCCATTGGCCTAAGAGCCAAATAGTTGTCTAGCTTCTGTATCCAAGCTCGAGCAGAATTATTATCACTTCCATCAAAATGGGGAAGCGTAACCTTGTTGATAGCTTGATACAAGTCTCCTTGTGCTGGAGTTCTTCTTTGGTCATAATTTCTCCCTTGGCCTCTATCCTTCCTTCTATACTCCATGTAATCATTGAAGGACATGTCAAGCTTGACTTCATCAGGAAGGGTGTCATATTCCGTACGGCCTATCCTTAGCCTCTCCAAAGATGAAGCATTTTCTTCGGGATCGGGATGTGGGTTTGCTGGTGCCAAAAACGTGGGTTTGAGTGGTCTAGCAGAAATGTAGGTGCGGCTAACTGAAGGTTGGGCAACATGACCATTGTGCTGGTTGGTAGCACTATGCTCACCGGCATGCACTGTATTGTTGTGTGGAGTATTTGGACCCAATCTCCCTAACATGAGAGAGAACATATCCAACAAAGCATCCATCTTCTTATCAAGCCCTTGACCTAGATTGGCCGAATTGTCTATACCCTTCCCACTGTCACCTCTGTTGCCTGAACTTCTTTCATTGCCACCAAAAATCCTTTCATTTCTTTCATTGCCACCTAAACTCCTTTCGTTATCCCCCATTTTTGTTTCCTGTGAAGGCTCCCAATTAGCCCTCAAAACCTCTGATGATGTCTGACCTTCTGGAGCTTGATACAACTGTGTCTGAACTGTATCCCTCTTGTATACTCTTGCCAAGTACCTCTGTTCTCTGTCACTCATAGAAAGTTGATTTCACAGGATGGCAGGATGCGTGGCTCTGATACCACTGAAATATTCTGAGCCAATTTTTTTCGTTTTTCAATTAACAGATTACAACATTACAAGCAAGTACCCGTTAAGGTTAGATGATAAACCCAAACGTACGGAAACAACTCTAACCAGTATGGCGCCGATGATGGCAAGCATTGGTCAGAGTGTCTTCTACTCTAAATGCTTGAAAGGGAACTCAACATCAAGTATGTGCTACCCAATCCAATGCGGAGTGAGGGGCGACCATATGACGGAGTGATTACAGAAAGCAAAGCTTGAAATGAAATGCTGAAAGCTGAAAACTACTCAACACCCAGAATGTGCTTGCTCACCCAGAATGGGAAGTAGCTACCATAGGGCGGAGTTATAACTATTTCAAACTAGTACTGAAAGCAAGAACGTGAATTACAAATAATGACAAAGCAATAGTAAAGGATACTGGTCAGTACTACTGCCAATTTACAAAATATAACTATTGCCTGCAATGTCAATATATCAAATTCTTCCCAAATAGAGTATTCAACAATGTATCTGCTACAAGCTCTAAGTAAACCACAATGCCAATTACAAATCAGGAAAATGCAGATTGCTAGAACTGTCACAATCAGATCTGCACTTTAATCATATGACCAGCAGCTTACAAAATGGAAGAATTGTTCATAACTTCCTCAATAGACATCCGATTTATATACCGTAAATTGCAATGCACTTGGAGAACCTAGGCGACCAATATTGAACCCTTAAACTGATCAAAATGCAACAATTTCAATTTGCACGAATCCCAAGACAGCACCAAAAAGGTACGGCCCCAGCAGGAATTCGACTTTACTTTAAAAATTCCACACTTTGCTATAAATCCTGAAATTCTAGATGAAGATTCGCCCTTGACAAACTACTGAAAAGAGATACTACCCAGAACTATATTTTTTGTCTTTTTTGAGATATGAGTAAAAACATGGATCTGCTGTAACTAAAATGCAACTTTGGAACCCTCTAATATGCAGAAATCAGAAACTAAAGAATTACAATGATGTTTACAATGCACGAACTTAAATGCAACTCACAGTACAAAGAATCACCACTAGATGTTGTCTTGCAAACACGAAGCGATGCCCAAGCTAGGAGGCCTTCATTCCTCGAAGCAGTTCCAGAGCCAATCCGGCAGCATAACAGTATAGTCGACCAAAGATGAAGAAATGAAGCTCAAGGCCTTCCTTTTATAATTTTCCAGTTGACTTCACTTAACCCTAAAATCACTTTCAAGCCAAAACCCTAATCTCCTCAAAGATGGCGTACTTTCTCCTTCAAGGTTCAATATGTGATATTTTAATTAAATGCCATGCTTTGATAAATGCGCCCAACATAAGCTTGCTTTGACTTAGTAATAATTAAAATATTCCTTAATGAGGGCGCCACCCTCAAAAGACCACCTTTTTAAAACAACATTAAGTCAATCAACTAGGCCAAGGGTCAACGTCAAAATATAATATTTAAACGTGACTTTAAATTAAATGACTTGACTTATTTCTCCGAAAGTGCCCTGAAGCCAATACTGAGCAAGTCAACTGACCAAACTGAAGCAGGAAGTCAACCAAGCTGAACCCAACTGAAAAGCTGCCAAAAATAGAATTTACTAAAAATAGTAAATTCCAGAAAGTGCTCTGAATGCCGAGATGAACATACCACTGCGAAGCTCTCTGAAAACCCAGAAAGAATCCGCCATTGAATCCATCATCTCTGAGCAATGACCTCCTCAAAAATAGGAAACCCTAATTTTACCTTTCGACTAGCCTTCGGGTTTCCAGAAAAAGGCCAACGGTCACATGATCGATCAGGTTTGAGAAGGGGACATTACACTGCAACGTTCGAAGTTTATTGCAAACCTTGTGCCTCTTTCAGCTGAGACAAAAAGATAGGAAATAGTTTAGTTTACTTTTCAAGCATTTTGTCCACACAACGAGGGAGCTTCCCCTCCTAATTTGAAGAGCACTCATCACGTAGTGTGCATAGCTGTCCATACCAACTTGCACTCCAGAGGTGTTAGTTGTTACGCCAACACTCTTGCACATTAAGAGTAGCTTAAACCTTTTTAATTATTTCTTCCTCTTGGAAATCAAAAGCGGAACAACCACTTCATCATTCTACCAAGAGTGGCTTGAACCTTTCTATCAATCATAGTTGTGTGCTCCTCCCTTGTGATCTGCAAAAACTATTCACTTCTATTAGTCATATTGTGGGGTATGTCCTACTACTTCCACTTGATCATTCTATCACATATCTTCACTATCTTTCTAGATTCAGCAAGTTCATCTATAGCCAAAGAAGGGGGATGAAAACAGTCCATTGATGCTAGAAATATGACAATCACTAACTCTATTGTTCAAGACATTATAAGAACATATTTTAGGATTGACAATAGCATATTGTGTCAATAGACTCAATACTATTTATATAAATATATGCCCCCGTTAAAGCAATGTGCAATTTCAAAAATGTTAATAACTTATGACCGAGACTTTCAGAGCAAATATATAGATTATAGAAAAAATGTAGGAACAACAAAATGGGAAGTAACATGAAAATAGCCCAAGCAAAAGGATATATATATTAAGGTCTTGTGGAAGAATGAGAACTTGCATACCTCCAAAGGGATCATACTTTCATTACTATCAACTGCCACAACAGTTGCACCCCTTGCAAGAGCAAGCCGTGCTGCTGCCCTACCTGAAACTCCAAGGCCCAAAACCTGCTTCAAGAGATGGAAAAAAAAACATGAAAATCTTATGGCATTTGTACACTCAAATTGAACTAAAAGTATATGTAAATGAACATTTCATCACCACCTTACATGACAACTGCATGGTGTCACTTAATATTACAGGCCAGAAAAGGGACTCTACTGCAGGGAATAGTACAAATTTGTTTAGTAGAAGAAAGTAGGAACTAAGCCCCAACTAAGCTGGCCAGAAGTTAACCTCCAATAAACTTTGCATTTAAGCCAACTTCTAAAGCAAACAAGCACCTAATAAAGCTTATATTTAGCAGCTAGTTATTAATGCAGATTCCATCCCTTTAATAGTCTGGTCATTTTGTAAATGGCTGTAGCAGAATTTTCATCTACTAATCAGCCCATTTCTGCAGTCAAGTAGACAACCTCTAGGAGTTCGGTTGCACCATTATTGGGATGTCACAGAACTCTGTTGCGCATGGGAGCGACTTTTAGCTCAACAATAAACTGATTACTTTTAAACCATGTATTTAAATGGATGCCGTCCATATTTTATCCATTAGTTCTTATTTTTATATGTACTTAAGGAAAAATATAAATGGCTACAATCATAGAATTTATTTTTTTTCGGCAACCAACTACATTCAACTTAGGCTAGTTATATTCTCAGCTTGGAAAAGAGCATAAACCTCACTCCATGCCCAAAGCTTTATCATAGGAAACTCAAGACTTGAATGAACGGCTGCAATGATTGTAATAAGGCGCATTGAATGAGTCCGTATGATTGAATGTTATTTGATAACATACAAATGCTTGTGATGAATGTAAGATATAATGGAGTATGATATATAACTAGTTTTGAAATTTTGAAACAAATCAAATTAAAATGTGCAGATTGAAAAAGACTAGGTCAACTTGCCTGCAATTCACATGCTGTTATCACAGTGGTATCCTTCCTTGTTTGGCTAATGATAAACGATAGCTTTATGTGAATTCACAGGTAAAATGCCCAGCAAAATATAATATCTATCATATATTCCAAGATACTAATTTGACACTGGAGTCATAATAAGAAAAATATTGCTCAATCCTCATGCATACAGTTAGCTAGGCTGATTGTAATAGCATTTTGATCCAAGAGTCATAAAAAATACAAAGATGATATAAAACAGGTATTATAAACCTTGGGCAACACAAATGCTAACTATAAAAGATAGTTTCAAGTGAAGCGGGAAAATGCCCAACAAATTACATAATATAGCATGTATTCTGTGATATTAATTTGACACTGGAATAATTAAACAGAAAAATATTCCTCAGCTTGATAATAATATTCCTTTAATCAAAGAGCCATAAATATACAAAATCAATTTACAACAAATATTGTAGGCCTGAGACAACATAAATGCTAAGCATAACAAATTAATATATATAAGCAATAGTATTTAGAACAGGTGTTATAAACCTGGGAGTCCGGGACAACATAAATGCTGTAATGTCCCCGTTTTTAGCACTTAACTTTTCAGTGATTGATGGCCTCTCCCCGAGGTGTTGTCGGCTAGTCAGAGGCAGAATTAGGGTTTCCGACTGTTTGGTGGGTTCTCTTGAAGATTCAGGGTTTTGCTTGTTGGAGTTTGGGTGTTTGGATTCTGGATTCCTTCTGGGTTTTCAGAGAGCTTCGCAGAGGTATGACTTGCAACTGCATCGGGCAACCTTTCCGGACTTACTATTTTTAGTAAGTTATGACGGCTACATCCTGGAGTTTGGGATTTTGGATTGCGGATTCTTTCTGGGTTTTCAGAAAGCTTCCAATGGTGGCGCATGCGCTTCGATCGGGGTAACTTTCAGAATTTACTATTTTTAGTAAATTCTATTTTTGGCAGTGGACAGGTTAGTTTCAGTTCAGTTGATTCTCTCCTTTTGGCGGTTCAGTTGTTATTGATGTTTCTGGCATTTTGATGCATTTTTTATGGAGAGATAAGTTATTTTCATATTATAATGTTATATTTTAATATTATAACCCCTTGGCTTAGCATTGCAACTTTAAGTTGTTTTAAAAGGGGGACTTCAAGGGTGATTATCTCATCAAGGGATAATTTAAATAATTCCAAGGCCAAAATTATGATATGCTTAAGGGGGACGCCAACTTTGATGAAGAGTTTTATTTTATTAAAAAGGGAATTAATTCTCCTTGACATGGATGCCTATCATGGAGGAAGGGGAAATAAATTAAAATTATTTTCATGTGCTTTTAGGGCGCATCTTCTAAAAGTTTTTGGAGAGCCTTCTCAAGTCTATATTTTAGGAATTAAAACAATTATTTTCCCACACATTAGCCCACATTAGCCCTTATTGAAAATTAAAATAAAGCAAAAATAAAAAAAATTGGGCGATACCAATTGCTAGTATCCCTGGATGCTCCTACATCAAATATGCAAGAAGGCATGACATAGACCTATTCACTCTACAACACATCCCAAATAATCTCCATTTTCATAGAAGAATGAACCCTAAGTTGCATTCAAGGTATTTCTTGATGAATGTTTGTTGCACAATGTTGAATTAAAAGCAATATAAGGTTGCCCTCAATCTCAATTCATTTTATTTATGCATAGTTTGGCAAGAATATTTGCCACTGTTTCAGAGGGCATGATGGAAGACATAAATGGCTAGCATAAGGTCATTTGAAGACAAGGATATGCTGAGCTGTTATGCTTGAAGACATCTGTAGAGGCATTATTAGTGGTAGATAAGAGACTTTTGTTATCATCATTTTTCCATTGCAAGAAATTGCAAAATGTGTTTCATCGAAATGGAGAAAACCCCCAAGCTTATTGCATCTTGCACAATGTCTACTCTTGCAAGTATGAAGATAAAGACAAATACTCTATTGACATAGAAGGCAGCGAATTGACTGGTTGCAGATGAAGCCATTAACGATGATAACTTGGTTGTTTACCTTTACTTAGAAACCATGGAAAAATTACAATTGTTCCATGAAGACACAATCCTTATTAAGGGAAACAAGAGGAAGGGTACAATCTGTATTGCTCTGGAAGATGAGACTAGAATGAATAAGGTTGTGCATTCAAATGTGATGATTTGTATGGGAGACGTAGTTTCTGTTCACCAATGTCCTAATGTTAAGTACAATAATTACATTCATTTCTTGCCATTGATAATACCATCAAGAGTGTCACTAGGAATTTGTTTGATGCATATTTAAAGCTCTATTTGTTGGAAGCTTATCACCCAGTGAGAAAAGGAGATCTTTTCTTTGTAAGAAGTGAAATGCATAGCATGAAGTTCAAAGCAATCTATCCAAAGAAGGGACTGCTCTTTGGGTATATCAAGGGCCATTACACTAGAAATAAGAACATTATAAATGCCATTCAAATTATAGTAATTGGGGCTATCTTTGCAACATCTGATGAGGCCTCCAAAGACTCATCCAATACATCAAATGGATAATGTGTAACAGGATCTATTGGAGGCTGGCGGCACCGGAGAATGGAGGAATTTCAATCATCTCAAGTCAGCTTCTCACTTTGAGATGGTGCTTTGCATGAGAAGAGTTTTCGCTTTATTTTCTTGCTTTTCCTTTCTGGTGCTGATGGATTTCAAAAATACATATATTGTGAAGTTTGATTTTTGGAGACAGGTAAAGGATTTGGTGTTGAACTCAATATGGATTGTTGTCCAGCGAGTTTACAAGACTCTGATGAAGAATTATACCCTTCCGAGAGTCATCAGATAACTTGATGGAGCCCTATGTTTGCAAAGCTCGATATGGATTGTTGTCGAATAATTCGGGAATCAGTGATTCAAGAGTTCAAGAAAATGGTAGTCCAAGAACTCAAGAATTCAGCTCGAAGCTACACCCTTCCAAGGGTCACGAGGCAGCTTGATGGAGTTCCATTTGATTCAGGATTTGTTTCTTCAAAGGAAGATCTTCTCAAGAATGTATATCTATTTTGTAATCAGCAAGTTTTGTTATGTAACCCTTAAGGGGGAATCCCTTAGCAAAATGGATTCTAAGCTTTCAGCAGTACATTTGTAAGAAATGTAATAAGGGGGGAATGTTAGAGTATATATGATTATCACATTGTTCAGTTAATTAGTTAAGGTGAAGCCGGTTATATCAGCTGTTGTACACCCACATACTCTCCTATAAATTGTATCCATTAATAATGATGATGTATCAATCAAGCATTTTAACACTTCACTTTTGACTGATCTTAATCTGATTTTGCAGGTAGCTGATAGAAGAAAGGAAGAATCTGAGAGAGATATAATGCTTTTATGTCCAATATGACTGTTTTTCCTTCAAAGACTGTTGAAGACTGATAGAAAAAGGAGGATTTTTTAAGATAACAGACTGCTGCAATGACTGATATCTCTTTGTTTATGATTCTCTGCTGTAAAGGACTATTAAAAAACTCAAAGAATCTGCTTTCTGCTGATAACACCCTGCCGTGCACCCTGCTATCAATGAAATTTTTAAAAAAAGAGCTTTATTTAAAGAATTTTCTATCTCAAACTAGGCACCACTCTTTATTTATGGAAGACTTGTTTTGAAAAAGACATGACTATTTGGTATAGATACCTTGCTCTTATTAAGAGCTGTACTTTCTCATGCAAATAGTTGGTTAGCTACATGAATTTAGATGCCTATTAATAAGAACTTTTCTATTTTTGGCTGCCCCTTTGATAGGTGTACACCTCTATGTTAGCTATCTACCTCAATGTTAGCCAGTCATCACCCATACACAGGTGTGTGTCCTGCTGAAGCATTCTTCATTTTGAGCTTATCTTTGAACCCCCATACAGAGATGTGCACCTCTCTTTAGCGTTCAGATCTTGATTTGAAAATGTCCCGCTTACACACTAGGTGCACACCTTGTACAGCTAACACATCCTTTGCATTTGACAACACAATTTCTTGACTAGGTGCGCATTTGAGTATGGAACTTTTAAATACTCGGTCATTGTTCCCACGTGCTCACCTCAATACATGATTTCAACTTGACCTTTGCACTTGGAAATGCCTTACAGAAGTGCATGCTTTTTGAATGATTAAACTCTGATTTTGCCTTCAGCCAAGTATGCAACTTTGAACCAAACGTGCAACTCTGAACCAATCATGCACTGAATAATAGGCCTTCCAACTTTGAGTATGGAACTTTTAAATACTAGGTGCGCATTTGAGTATGGAACTTTTAAATACTCGGTCATTGTTCCCACGTGCTCACCTCAATACATGATTTCAACTTGACCTTTGCACTTGGAAATGCCTTACAGAAGTGCATGCTTTTTGAATGATTAAACTCTGATTTTGCCTTCAGCCAAGTATGCAACTTTGAACCAAACGTGCAACTCTGAACCAATCATGCACCGAATAATAGGCCTTCCAACTTTGAATTTGAAAGGTGAATATCTCTTTGATGATGCATGCACTTGATTTCTAGGCGGGCCCCTCTGTACTGACCTTGCCTTTCTTTTAT
Source organism: Sequoia sempervirens (assembly GCA_007258455.2). Taxonomy (NCBI): domain Eukaryota; kingdom Viridiplantae; phylum Streptophyta; class Pinopsida; order Cupressales; family Cupressaceae; genus Sequoia; species Sequoia sempervirens. The sequence continues at coordinate 9,868 of VDFB02293243.1, read as the reverse complement.
GTACTAAAATTGCTTCCTTCTATTCACATGTGTGTGCTTGACTAGGCAAATTCAGACCCTACAGGCAAATGCACACTTACTGATCCTACACACACCTATGCACTGGATCATGGAAGTTGCTTTAAAAATGAATTCCATTCTCTGTGAGGCACACACTTCATGCTCAGGTGTGTGCCTATGTACAAAACCTTTAAAATGATTAAGGTGCATTTTGAAAACCCTTCATAGGCATACACTTCCACACCACACACGCATCTAACAAAAGCAGGAATATTTTTTGAAGTTTTGAATCCTGGCTGCTTTACCATAGGCATATACCTCTGTATGTTTCATGATCTTGAATTTGAAACACCATTTATTTTTATCAAGTGCGGCCTTTTAGAGACAAATTCTCACAAAAAGATTATTTTAAATCTTTCTGTCAAGTGTGTTCCTGACAAAAATGCCAAAACCATTTTCTTAATTCTTCACTATTCATCTTTCTAAAAGCGTCTGAAAGTTCTTTCCACTTTCCCTGGATTAAGACATGGAAAAAGACAACGAAAACAACATAGGGCAAGACATTGAAATATGTCTGTTTGAAATTTGAATGGACGGAAAGAAAAGGTTTTAGCCTTGAAAGTTGACATGAGACAAAAATTTCGTATGGTTACAAAAATTAGCTAATTTGTATTCTACAAACCAGCAGCCTTATAGCTTATCTGCCTAGATACCAATAGTTATAACAAAGCTCCCACTATGGCCAGAATATTGATACTGTGCTATGTTCTTATGTAGAGAGAAAACTTTGACAAATTTTCACCCGATGATATATTCTTACCATATTTTCAAAAGCCAAATTTGCCCAATGGAATTTTTTGACCTAGAGATTTAGCTAGTCAATTTTGTATATAAAACATATCCATAATCTAAAACCGGTGTGGTAGCTTACTATAATTTTAGTTCAGTGGCTCAGAGTTGGCACATTTCTTTGTATAATGTGCTTGTTTCAATTGTAATAACAATTCTACATTTCCTGTACAGATTTTTCATGTTCATTCTTCTAGCGATTTCACTATGATTGAATCACTTCAACCTCATAATGCCACTTGAACAGTATGTGCATTCCATGAGGTAGGGGTCGTCCCTGATATGGAATCAGATACTTTCTTATACCCTAAGGGCTGGCAAAGGACTCTAATAAATGGTTGAAGCACTGGGATATCTGAGATGGTCTGCTATTGCTAGGCTTGAACAATTTAAAGTCATAGATTCAAAGTAAAATGACTAACCTCCCGAACAAGAAAATAATAAAAGATAACAGAAAGACTGGCATTGTAAAAATATAATCATACCCAAACTTACCTCACCTACTCACACATGATTATCAATCTCAAAAGAAATAGTGATTGCAAAGCCACGAACTAACTCACAGGAAATTCATAATGAGAATAATAGATGGACCCTCCCAAAGACGCCTTGGGAAAAAAGAATATATAGAATCAAATAGAGGACGGAACACATTTTCTTCTAGCATGCTCACTACAGAACAATATTAGGATGAATTACAAAACTATTTGCAAACATTAACCTAGTTTATCAAATCTTATGAAACCAAAACAATTAAACAAGACTTAAAAACTTTTTCTTAATCTGAAGCGATTAGAGGGAAGATTTTGCATGGCTTTTTCCTGAATGCCACCACAATACTTGATAGCCAACATGCCTCTTGGGCAGATGCAAGACGCACCATAATGTCTAATACATTAACTTAAAGAAGAAAAAACACAAAAAAGTAAAGGAAGAGTGAGTGTGTGTTGTATGCAGAAAAAGTTCGAGGCCATCAATTAGGTGATGAGCCATGAGGTGTGACCCAAAAAATCAATCAGAAAAAATTTCACATGCTTTTAGCTAGAATCTTTATTGTGTCGAGTTCACTGATGTAGTGATGGATAATGAACTGTGACCCAAAACATCAATCAGAAAAAAAATCACACGGTTTTATCCAGAAGCTTTATTATGTTTAACTAATAAGGACTGTCAAAGATTGAAGTCTCCAAACGTAGAGTTCAATTTAAACAAACGATCCACAGTACTCATGCTCTCATCCTATGAGTAATTTTGTAAATGCATTTGTGTTGTGTTACTACACAAATGATAATCCCATGCGTAACTTCGCAAATGCATTAGTGTTGTCTTTGGCACACAATGTTCATGCGGAAACTTGGCAAAAACTGTAGTCAATGCTTAGTCTACAAAACGAAGCCCTGTTACCCCATCAAAAAGCTAAGTTGTCCCTAAGTTTCTTTTCAGAGAAGTTTCTATTCTACCATCAATATCACGGATAAGGCCACTTTGCAGTAAACCTGACTATTTAGTGAATAAAATACAATCCTTCAGAACGAGATGCATCTCTGTTGCCGAAATAGCTCGAAGTACCAACCAAAACTGATTTCATCCCAATAAAGTGTTAACATCTCAATTCCTAATCAAAGAAAAACACTGAATACTTCCCAATATGTTGGGTACTACTATAATGTGAAAGCTCCATACAATTTGTTAAGTAAAATTTTGTTTTCTCACAATCAAGACATAACAGTGTGGAACTGTACCTGGCGTCAATGTCCTGATATAACCCGTTTGGACACTATGAAGGCCAAGCGGAATAACCATGGCTAAAGATGTATTTTGATACACTTAATTTTGAAGAAGGAAAAACCAGGAGGTGCCATGAAAATTTTCTTTCAATGTCTTTTTGGCTTACTTCAAATACACGAGCTTTAGGCTTGTTGTGGACAATGAAGACCATACCTCTTTGTATATATAGTCTTGAAACGAGCATTCCGTTCGTATATTTTTTTTCTATTGATTAAAGTTGGAGCGGCGAACATAAGATTTAAGGTGTCCAAATAAAGGAAAGATTTTAATAATAGGAGATTTAGTAGTTTATGGGATCGAGAGTAGTATAAATGAGTAAATTCAATTTAAAATATAAATTTATTTAAAAAAATTATAAAAGTAAGTATTTTTTCGATGTCATATTTTTATTGTAGATCTCGATCAAAAAGTTTGTAATTTTGTTTAGTCTCTTCTTTTCAAACAAGGCATTTAGATTGTTTATTCTTAAGTTGTCTTCATAGTTGATATGCACGTCATTATAGGTTGAGCACTCCATGATGTGGTGTAATTCTATGTCCACCACTTCCTTATTGTAAAACAAGCATGTTCTTTTTTCTCACTCCTTAAATATTGTTCATCTATCGGTCTCACAACTATAATGATGTGAGCTAGTCCTTAACTAGGCCATCAACATTCTTGTTTTCCACTTAATTTTTGCTCATATATAAACTTTTTCATTGTAGTCTCACATGAGGTTAAATGTTATGATGTAGTGAAGTTATAACTTTACTTGTATTAATCAAAGCTCTTAAGATTAATACTCCCCCAACAAGTAAAACTTCAAAAGGTGATCTTATCTTCATTTTCAAAAGGACTCCAACAAAACACTAAGAATTTAAATTATGTCAATTTTCTTTTGCACAAGGTAAAGTAGACTTGGAGTCATATAATTTAATTTACAAGTTATTTCATGATACAAAAATAAAACAAGAAGATATAAGGATATTTTTAGTCATAGAAGCAATTCCAAGACACACAAGAGAAATTATTACTAAACATTTAAGAGTTAGCATGGTAACATGGATAAACACTCTAGATAACTATAATAGAAAAATTTAAAAGGAATGTTAGACATTGTAGATGGATGATTTTAATTTCAAAATATAGTGAAATGTGTGTGTTGATGCTTAAAACCTTCGTTCTCAGCAAATAACCTCCTATGGGAAGCTTTACAAATGTGGGACAGAAATTGTTGTTTGTGAAGCGACCTCCAAGACTTTAGAAGTCGGCTCTTCGAATACTTTGAGGAGAAAAGGGGAAGAAAGGAAATCAAAAGAAAACTAAAATAAAACTATCTAAATTGATGCACCAAAACTATTAATGTAGTTTATTTCTTTATATTGCGTAATACAACCTAAACCCCCTGAATCGTTATAGATAATGCTAAAAGAACATAAGTATGATTTAACTTTTGCAACATAAACCAAAAGGCCTAGCACCATAGAAGTAGAAAATAGAAACAACAAACAATAACCAATTCCATATATTTAGACATGGAACACCACATCCTCTTCATTGTTGGGCAAAGAACAAATTATAAAGGCCATAAAAGGCGCAATATAATATATTCAATCCTTCCTGCAAGGGACACCTATTAAGGTCTAAGAGTGGAAAACAAAAACTTCTAATATTTCTATTTAAAATTAAAACTATTACAAATATTGTTCTCTCTAGTAACCATCGTGAACTAACTTCAGAACCCTTTACAAAAGATAGAACCTCAAAATATATAGGCACAATGGCCTTGGCACAACGAAGTTTACAAGAAAAAAGAAATCGACACCTAGAACTTGAAACTCGTGCTCATGATGAGGCCATTGTAACTGAAGGGGAGTACTTCGGCTCATACATATAGATGGTCTTCAAAATCTCAGAGATGGTGTAACCTTAATGGCTTATGATTCTCACGATGTTTAAAGAAAGCATGATGATGACACGTGCCTCTCTCTGAACTACCCCTGAAATTCCTTATGAAAATGGGCCCCACCTCCCTCGACCAATGGCACATCATTCCTCTATAAAGGAACTTCCTTTGCTCTCGAGGTGTATAGTGACACCACTTGGGGGCTCGCTCTCTTTCAAGTTCCTTTTATTTTTTATGTATCAATAGCATCAAAGTCATTACATGGTATCTTGGTGCTATTCCTGAGGGGAGTTGGGAATTATTTTACAAAGGATGAGTGTGAGGGCACCATGTGGAATGAACGAGAGGAGTTGATACTTAGCCAAAATTTCTTAAGGGGCTCAGAGGAAAAAGGAGGCCAATATATAATCCATCCAATTCTTCAAGCACGTCCATTATGAAAAGCCAACTCCCCAAAAACTCAAAAATGTGGATCCAATCCACAATCCTGGTAACTTGTAGGGGAATCCACCTATGGATGAAAGAACCCAAAATCTTTGCCCATGCACAAAAAATGCAAAACTATAAAATTAGGAGACCTGTGAAATTTACAATTTCTAAAGGGCCGCCCTTAAAGGTGTCCACTCTTCTTTTGAAGGTTGAGCTTTCTTCTTTAGAGCTTTGAAAGCTCTGCCCAGATCTACTATCTCCTTGAAGGAGAAGTTGCTCAAACCCTATACTATCACCCACATCTAAAATTTGAGTTGGGCAAGAGACTATAGAATAGCCTCCACTTTAGAGACATTTGGCACTTGACCCAAAGCCACAAAAATGGTTTGGTCATTCTATTTTGTGACCAACAACTCTTTGATCTCATCCTCAAAGAGGACTATGTTATCAGAGAGGAATGGGGAGAGGAGTCCTAATCAAACCAATTGTTCAATATGTCCCTTCATGGATTGATTCACTTTCTCTAAGGTATTCAGATATCCTTTCACTTTGGTGTTTCCTTGTTGTAGCTCAGGAACTCATTGACCTTCACCATTTATTGCCTTCAGTTTGAGACCTCCACTGCCTAGAGGGTCTCGTTTGTTATACTATACAACTTTTGAACTAGAAGCTATAAATCTTGGACCTTGGGGGAAACGAAGGCGAGGACTTGCTCCATAGACGTGCTTACTTGTGTCCTTAGGCATTGTGAGTCAACGATGAATATAAGCATAGGCTTCGAGTTTGAGGTCATGTTCTTTATCCTCTCCCAATATAAAACACAATTGTTGGATCATTGGGAGGATGTCTTTGGTTTAGGAGTAGATGACGATGTCGTTCTTCCGCTACTAGATCTCTCGGTCCTTGACCTACGACTCTTGTTGCTTTTGTTGTTGCACCTATTGCTACATGCTCATAGAGTTTGAGAGACTCTTCAAAACCTATGTAAGTTTGAGCTCTTTTTCCTATAGCATATTTCTTGCAACAACCTTTTATTTTTCTAAGCTCTCTACTTGAGCCTTTAGCTTTGCCACTTACACTTGCAGTTGTGCCCTTAGACAAACTTCCAATTGGAAGCTCTTCGTGGTGACACGGCTCTACAATTCAGACCTCATTTTAGTGAGCTCTACATCTTTGGCCTTGGCCATTTAGGCAATCAACTGTGGATTTTACTCCTATGAGATCTTGCTTTTTCTTCTCTAGTTGATGGCCTACCTTGAGGTAGTTCATTGTCATGGACTTCTGCATTTATTCCATCAATTCTTCCCTATTATGCAACCTTGCTTGGTTGAGACTCAAGCTAACGGCTTGCATTGAGTAATCCCCTGGTTGAATCTTCTTGAATCTTCTCTTGGGGCTTGATTACTATTGGCTTTATGTGTGCAATCATTAGAACCTATTGTACGAGGTCAAAGAAAGACTATATGTGTGGTATTGCAGGGGCTTTTGCTATGTTTCCTCTTCTTTTTTCTACCCATACTTCTTGGGCTTTCCTCATAGTCTCTAACTATTGGTGGAACTAATCTTAAGACTGAATAATCTCCCTCATAAAGGGGGGTCCTTATGGCAATCCAAAGGGAATGGTCACTTGTTGTTGTGAAGTAGTGGATGTTGTTCCCCCAGGGATGAGTGGGTGGACGAGCAATGTAAATGGTGAGAAAGGTGGAGGCCATAAAGAGGGACGACAGGGGGTCATTCCACGATGGATGTATCTGTGGTGGATGAAGGTGGAGGGGTGGAAAGTAGCATAAGCATGGTGGATGGCCGAGTGGTGACTAGGGTGGAGATGGAGAAAGGTACATGATAAGTAAAGAAATAATATGCAGGGAAAAGGAGAGGACTAAATCATACCTATTATGTGGTGACTGAGAGTAGTTGTGTGACAAGAGAGGATGGTGGTGCAAATCTAGGTGTGGTTACATGAAGCCCTCTTTTTCTTTTGTTTCCTTTTCTTCCTCATCATCTCCCTCTTTCTCAGACACTCTCCTCTTCTTGTTTTATGGTTTGGGTGGAGAGATGGAAGGTTGTGCAGGTCGACACTAAGTTGGGTGCCTCCTACTCCTTGCTACCCTAGAGCGGTCTACTACTGTTATTGGTCTATCACATAGAGAGGAAGCAGCCATGTTGAAGGTCTTTGAATTTCATAGACCTCGTCCTCCTTTCCTAAAGGATTATCCTCTTCTTCTTCTACCAACACCTCCTCTTTGGCCTAAGCCTCCTCTTCGTGGTATTCGTCCTAGATCTTCTCAAATTATTCATTAGTTTCAACGTTGTCGAAGTAGCGTTTTGTCTAGTTGATCTCCTAGCTATACTTTCAATAGGCTTCAATCTTTTCCCTACTCCAAAACTTATCGCCAAGCCATGTCCTTAGATTTTTGGTCATGCTCCTTGCAGGATCAAAATCCTGGATTGGTTTGTAGAAAGACTCCTACAATTGGCGGGAGTCAGAGGAGATCTTAGACAAATTGATGTAATATTATATTTCATTCTCCATTGACGTTTTTCGCTCCTCAAAGTGTGATCAGAACTCATGAATAAACGGGGCGATGATCTTAAGATTGGCCATGTTGTTGATTAGGTCGTAACTCCATTGAACATTGATTTGATCAAGGTTGAGCTCTGCTAACTTGAGTGTAAGCAAATGTTCTTGTGATCTCTTCATAACTATAATACCCCCTTTTGAAAATGGGATGTCATATATGGCCCTCTTCTTTCGGTTCGTGCCAAAGACTGAGTTCACCATGTCAAGATAGCAAGCCAATTCTAGGGCCAATGTTCTATTTGTGAGCATGTACTAGAGCCAAAATGGCTCCTCCTTGAATGAAACTAAAGTAGGCCCCAAAGAACCAATCACATGGAAATTTACAGCTAGTGAGTCATTCTCTCTGGTGATCTGTCATGTAGAAGGTGATGGCTTCCAAACTAAGATCAATCAGGACCAAAGAGATGAAGCGCTTCATGAACTTGTGGTAGTCTTACGTGATCGATAGGATTTGGGTCCATGCAGAGACAGGGATCATTGTATGTGGGTACATGTTCCCATCTCAGATGAGTTGATGATGTATGGTGAAAGGAACCTAGTGCCTTGGTAGAGAATCATGTGCAGGAGGTAAGAAGAATACCTAAAAGTATTCTAGACCAATAAATTCACCAGTTGTGTATGAATGCCTTCAGTAATGGCATCTATGAAGTTCATTTTATAGGCCTTCTCCCTATTCATAGTCTTCAACTGGAAGATAACACCCAATTAAAAATCATGGACATCAACATCTAAATCTTGTCTGAAGATGAATGTCAACATGGAGAGGGCATCCTTCATGTCCAGTGCCACAAAGTTCAAGAGACCAATGGGTAAAGGTATCATTTTCGTATAGTTTTTGTGGAGTGTCGAGTTAAGGAATTTCAACTTCTAGACGTGAGTATCCCACACATGTTGTATGCTTCCAGTAGTACAAATATCTATGCTAGGGTTGTAAGGGAGCGAGAACATCTCCCTCACTTTTGCTGCACTAATCTACACATTCAGGTGGTGACCTATAATAATGCCCTTATTGGCATCATACTTTTCTGCACAAAGAGCATAAGCTCTAAGCACAGGTGCATGAGAGGCACCATATATTGTGCCAAGGTAGAGCTCCATAACCTAAAGTCGAATGAATCATAGTCGTTGTTGTGGACTTTTGCGGGCATGCAGGCATGAGCACCCTCCCTTAAATTCTTTAAATTTTTTGCCAATTTACGATAAAAAAATTGTATCTACGAAGTCCAAGACCAGAGCGCCCCTTTTGTGACACTCTTCACATTGGGTATTATGGTCCCAAGGTGTGCAGGGGCCAAAGCATATGGTTTGCTTCCTGTAAATTAAGGGGGAAGCTCTCCGTGATTTCCTGACACTTGAGACCTTCGTCTTCTAGGATGGTCACTGCCAGATGAGGACCCAAAAGGTTTCATCTCATATTTCTTCTCAAATTATTCTTCACTCATCTTCAGGGAGCACCAAGTCACTGAATTTTTCTTCCAATTCTGTGCACATCCCTTTGTTGAAGATTCTCTGCTTAGCTCAGTGCTCTTGAAAACTATAGTATTTAAATGCTTTGTTTGATGAAGAAGTGGGTATTTATCGGCTATCACTTTTAATGTAAACATCATGTCGCGTTTTGAGTTTAGTGTCGATTAATGAAAAGGATGACACACACACTTGAGGAGTTGCTCCTGAAATATTTGGGGAGATTTTTGTGGGAGTTTGAAAATATCGGGAAACAAGCAAGCAAATAAAAAAATGTATGAAAAATTAGTGAGATCAAAAAAAGAGGAATACATGATTGTTAGAAGGAGGGAGTTAATTTCTCTTGGAAAGCACAATCAGAGAGGTTTTTGGAGAGAATTGCAGCAAGCAAGAGGTTCTACTGAGAATAACATTATGGACATCCAATGGTTAGAATATGCAAAAATATTGTATGAAAGAGACCAAGACAAAACATACCCTCTGGCAATTAATTCTAGTGATAAACTTTTCTCCACAAAGGATATCAAAAGTGGTATAAAAGCTTTGGCGGTTGGCAAGGCCCGAGACATTGATGGGCTACAAGTGGAATATTTGAAGTGGGGTTTAGAGCCCTTGGCACCGCGTATCAAAAAGATTTTCAATAGGGTCATCCAACATGGTTTCCCTACAAATTGGACCATGAGCATTGTTATCCCTCTCCACAAGAGTGGGGATGTCAACAATCCGTCAAACTATCATACTATAATGATTAATCCTCTCTTTGGGAGCATGGTGGAGCGAAGAATCAGTCGTTGGGTTGAGAAGGAGGATAAGAGGGCGAATGGGCAAGTTGGTTTTAGACCAAAGCATTCTACTAGTGACCATTGCATTAC